>OY744528.1:6475824-6498324 GCA_963556195.1 Sepiola atlantica | reverse complement strand
TAATAATCAGTGTTAAGTGATAGGTTTCCAGAGAGTGAAGGTTCAATTAAGAATACAATTAGGAATTTACAAATAAGCATCTGGCGATCACAACTAGAGGACAAATGTACACCAACTGTGTTAGGAGTGTTATGCTTTATGGCTCTGAAACATGGGTTGCATCGGCGAGCACTATCAAGGGACTGCAGCGCAACGAAAGAGCCATGATTAGATGGATCTGTCATGTCAGGCCGAAGACGACACTCGCTTCGAGACTCTTCTCTCTCGGCTTGGTATACGGGAAATGATGATGTCCTTAAGCTGAGCAGGATGAGACGATTTGGCGAAGCTCCAGCTGAATCTCCCAGGTCAGCAACATGTCCATCGCATCAAGTCGGCAGGCTGGAAGACCAAAGTTTTCCTGCAGATGAGCTGTATAAACGTGACCGTGCAGCCCTGGGGATTACAAACTTAGATTCTCGCGACTGCTGAGCCTGGAATGGAAGACTTTGATCAAGACTGACAGGCAGGCCCCACCATCTTATAGAAGACTAATCAAAGGCCTGTTCAAAAATAAATCGGATGAAGAAGAAGAAGAAAAAGATCCTGGCCCAAAAATATATCCAAAATATCTTAAAGTAATAATCAGTACTAAGTGACAGTCTTCTGGAGGTTGAAGGTTCAATCCTCAGCGCGGGCAATACTAAGAATACAATTACGAATTACTTAAGACTTCTACCCGCTCATAGGTTCCGTTCGAAATTCCGTACAGATTCCCGAGTTCGATAAAAAGGTTCGAGAGTTCGGCAAGATGCACCTGAAGAAGGTTGGAGATTACATCGGCCGAAACGTTGTGAGAATAAGATCCAAAATGAGAACAGTAGTCCAAATCATACAAATAATACAAATTATCCATCCTCATCTCAAAAGTTCCGAAACAATAATTTCTAATCTATTATTAATGGCGATTTGGTATCTGTCTGTCTGAAGTCGAAACTATATTATTACTTCTATTAATAATGGAGATTTGGTATCTGTCTGAAGGCGAAACTATATTATTACTTCTATTAATAATGGCGATTTGGTATCTGTCTGTCTGAAGTCGAAACTATATTATTACTTCTATTAATAATGGAGATTTGGTATCTGTCTGAAGGCGAAACTATATTATTACTTCTATTAATAATGGAGATTTGGCAGAAGCTATACTATCTGTTCATGTTCAATTTAGTTTACCATACTATTTCAGACTAATGTACTATCTTTCAGTGCTCAATTTATTTCTGTATGAAATGGAATTTTCATGAACAGGGTTTCTTTCCAAGAAATTCCCATCTGTGGAACACATAACTACGAGACTGCTTCCCTGCAGGCTACAACATAGTCGTCTTCAAATCTAATGTGAACAAATACTTATCACAAACCGTCCTCACTGTTGCATAGGCCCACTCCTGCCTGGACTGCGGCAGTACGCGTTTTGTACACTAGTCCCACTACGGGCCGTGGCTTCTCTCGTTTCGTATACTCGTCCCTGCAAGGGCCGTGGCAGTTCACATCTAATACTCGTCATTTTTAAAACATCATAAATCACATAGTTCATATTTTGTTTGCATACTTTTAGATTTCTCCCTCGCCGTGTCGATGTCGTCTAGTGGATGAATTTTTTCTTCTTTTCCGCACTGCCATGGTTCCTTGTCGCTGAAAAAAACTCCATGATCGGGTCGGACTCTGAAGACAAACAATCCTTTTAACTTTCAACTCCAGTTTTTATTTCAAGCGTTAGTTATTTAATCAGCTGGGAGTCATTCACTACGTCGAGAGAGAGAGAGAGAGAGAGAGAGAGAGAGAGAGAGAGAGAGCAAATCACTACTTTATGGTAGTTACTTAACAAATATTTTCTTAACCATTCATAGAGGGGGGGGGAAAGATATCTCTCGCTTGTATTTTCTTAGGGAAATATTTCCCTTATCTGTTGTAAATTACATTTTAACAATCACGTCTCATCGGTTTGCTTCCAAAACCCAGACTGACGAAACTCGCTTCTCACGAAGAACGAGTGACGTCACGGATCCCTTTGTTTCCCACGCAAGGGTCTGTGAAGTCACAGAGCCTCTCGCAGGTGCACACTGACCCTTGATCCGGGGTCTGTGAGAACAGGCCCCATTCTGCACTCGACTGCCGGCCCACCCTGCGTTAATTTGCGCTCGTCAAACCAACGATTTCCAACAGACACGTCCATTCGCATAGGGCCATTATCCAACACTCACAAGTAATCAAATTGTGTACATTTCATTTATCATTTTCAATCCTCTGATAATGTTCTTCATCATTCCACTGACAATGTATCCATCACATTAACCCTTGTTCTTGAGCAGCTTTTAGCCTTGATAAGTGGTGACTCATTAGTAACCCCCCCCCCCTCCATTAGAAATGTTTGGAAGAATACTAGATAGATAAGTCCGCTGCTTTTGTGAAAGTGTTTATGTTTTGCATATTTTGATATCAAACGGAGACATTTATTATTATTACTAGAAAATATATGACCCCCCCCCCCCCCCATGGTAGCATATTTTTGCTAGTATATATGACGAACGGACATATATTACACTATGACCAAAGGAAGATGTAATGCCTGGGAAGATGGTATCATGATAATAGAATAAATACTACGCCTCTCCCCCCCCTCGAATTGAGCATTGAATGATAGTAGATTAGTCTGAAATAGTATAAGCTGAACTGAAAATTAAATGACTGCGATAGCATAGGTCCGGCTTGAGATTCAGACATACAGATACCAAATCTCCACTATTAATAGAAGTAATTGTAAAGTTTCTGCTTTAAACAGACATATACTAAATCTCCATTATTAATAGAACTTATAGTATAATTTCGGCTTCAGACAGACGTATACCAAATCTCAACTATTAATAGAAGTAATAGTATAGTTTGGTTTCAGTCAGACAGATACCAAATCTCAACTATTAATAGAAGTAATAGTATAGTTTGGTTTCAGTCAGACAGATACCAAATCTCAATTATTAATAGAAGTAATAGTATAGTTCGGTTTCAGTCAGACAGATACCAAATCTCAATTATTAATAGAAGTAATAGTATAGTTTGGTTTCAGTCAGACAGATACCAAATCTCAATTATTAATAGAAGTAATAGTATAGTTCGGTTGAGTCAGACAGATACCAAATCTTAATTATTAATAGAAGTAATAGTATAGTTCGGTTTCAGTCAGACAGATACCAAATCTCAACTATTAATAGAAGTAATAGTATAGTTTGGTTTCAGTCAGACAGATACCAAATCTCAACTATTAATAGAAGTAATAGTATAGTTTGGTTTCAGTCAGACAGATACCAAATCTCAACTATTAATAGAAGTAATAGTATAGTTTGGTTTCAGTCAGACAGATACCAAATCTCAACTATTAATAGAAGTAATAGTATAGTTTGGTTTCAGTCAGACAGATACCAAATCTCAACTATTAATAGAAGTAATAGTATAGTTCGGTTTCAGTCAGACAGATACCAAATCTCAATTATTAATAGAAGTAATAGTATAGTTCGGTTTCAGTCAGACAGATACCAAATCTCAACTATTAATAGAAGTAATAGTATAGTTTGGTTTCAGTCAGACAGATACCAAATCTCAACTATTAATAGAAGTAATAGTATAGTTCGGTTTCAGTCAGACAGATACCAAATCTCAATTATTAATAGAAGTAATAGTATAGTTCGGTTTCAGTCAGACAGATACCAAATCTCAATTATTAATAGAAGTAATAGTATAGTTCGGTTTCAGTCAAACAGATACCAAATCTCAATTATTAATAGAAGTAATAGTATAGTTTCTGTTTGAGATAGACAGATACCAAATCTCAATTATTAATAGAAGTAATAGTATAGTTCGGTTTCAGTCAGACAGATACCAAATCTCAATTATTAATAGAAGTAATAGTATAGTTCGGTTTCAGTCAGACAGATACCAAATCTCAATTATTAATAGAAGTAATAGTATAGTTCGGTTTCAGTCAGACAGATACCAAATCTCAATTATTAATAGAAGTAATAGTATAGTTTCTGTTTGAGATAGACAGATACCAAATCTCAATTATTAATAGAAGTAATAGTATAGTTCGGTTTCAGTCAGACAGATACCAAATCTCAATTATTAATAGAAGTAATAGTATAGTTTCTGTTTGAGATAGACAGATACCAAATCTCAATTATTAATAGAAGTAATAGTATAGTTCGGTTTCAGTCAGACAGATACCAAATCTCAATTATTAATAGAAGTAATAGTATAGTTCGGTTTCAGTCAGACAGATACCAAATCTCAATTATTAATAGAAGTAATAATATAGTTTCTGTTTGAGATAGACAGATACCAAATCTCAATTATTAATATAAGTAATAGTATAGTTTCTGTTTGAGATAGACAGATACCAAATCTCAATTATTAATAGAAGTAATAGTATAGTTCGGTTTCAGTCAGACAGATACCAAATCTCAATTATTAATAGAAGTAATAGTATAGTTCGGTTTCAGTCAGACAGATACCAAATCTCAATTATTAATAGAAGTAATAGTATAGTTCGGTTTCAGTCAGACAGATATCAAATCTCAATTATTAATAGAAGTAATAGTATAGTTCGGTTTCAGTCAGACAGATACCAAATCTCAATTATTAATAGAAGTAATAGTATAGTTCGGTTTCAGTCAGACAGATACCAAATCTCAATTATTAATAGAAGTAATAGTATAGTTCGGTTTCAGTCAGACAGATACCAAATCTCAATTATTAATAGAAGTAATAGTATAGTTCGGTTTCAGTCAGACAGATACCAAATCTCAATTATTAATAGAAGTAATAGTATAGTTTCTGTTTGAGATAGACAGATACCAAATCTCAATTATTAATAGAAGTAATAGTATAGTTCGGTTTCAGTCAGACAGATACCAAATCTCAATTATTAATAGAAGTAATAGTATAGTTTGGTTTCAGTCAGACAGATACCAAATCTCAATTATTAATAGAAGTAATAGTATAGTTCGGTTGAGTCAGACAGATACCAAATCTTAATTATTAATAGAAGTAATAGTATAGTTCGGTTTCAGTCAGACAGATACCAAATCTCAATTATTAATAGAAGTAATAGTATAGTTCGGTTTCAGTCAGACAGATACCAAATCTCAATTATTAATAGAAGTAATAGTATAGTTTCTGTTTGAGATAGACAGATACCAAATCTCAATTATTAATAGAAGTAATAGTATAGTTTCTGTTTGAGATAGACAGATACCAAATCTCAATTATTAATAGAAGTAATAGTATAGTTTGGTTTCAGTCAGACAGATACCAAATCTCAATTATTAATAGAAGTAATAGTATAGTTCGGTTTCAGTCAGACAGATACCAAATCTCAATTATTAATAGAAGTAATAGTATAGTTCGGTTTCAGTCAGACAGATACCAAATCTCAATTATTAATAGAAGTAATAGTATAGTTCGGTTTCAGTCAGACAGATACCAAATCTCAATTATTAATAGAAGTAATAGTATAGTTCGGTTTCAGTCAGACAGATACCAAATCTCAATTATTAATAGAAGTAATAGTATAGTTTCTGTTTGAGATAGACAGATACCAAATCTCAATTATTAATAGAAGTAATAGTATAGTTCGGTTTCAGTCAGACAGATACCAAATCTCCATTTATAATAGAACTAATAGTATTTTTTCGGCTTCAGACCGACAGATACCAAATCTCAATTATTAATAGAAGTAATAGTATAGTTTGGTTTCAGTCAGACAGATACCAAATCTCCATTATTACTAGTTTCTGCTTCAGATAGACAGATAACAAATTTCCATTATTACTAGATGACGAATTGATCAGTTGTCGATAATAAACACTGAGCCAAACAAATTCTTTTCTTTATTAACGCGCAAAGCAATGAAAAACGAAAACTCATCCAAAACAACAGACGATATCTATCATTTCAACACAGTCATATAACAATAAAGATCACATTTTTTCATTTCAAATATCATTCAGAAAACTATAAAAAATAAATTGATAAGAATCCCTTGTCCTTGAGTGGCTTTTGGCCTTGATGAGTGATGACTCAGTAAAACACAAATATCTCATGGAAACCCAAAACGAAGATGTTTGATCTGGGAACATTGTAGCAGTTTCCTACAAGCCGCCGTCTGCTGATTGGTTCAAGCAATCTACTTCCTCCTTGGCTTGACTAATCAGTAGCCTTCTCTTAGGCGAATCTCGGAGGGCTAGCATAACTATATAAACACTTGAGCGTCATCCGCTCTTTCTCTTTTTCTTCTTCGGCACAAGAAGCCCCTTCTCTCGCTTTCCTTCTTTGGCACTGCCAAACACACGTCCCCCTCTCTGGGGACACAACAGACATTTTCCCGGGCCTTTGGCCCTGGGTTCGACTTCAAAAAGAAGATAAGAAGCCAAAATGGCTACTGTCGCATACACGTGGACTTAATATAACACACACACACATAACTGCTTACATGTGAACTGACTTTCACACCAGTGTACAGACACATATAGACACGTCCTGACACTGTAGCCGGTGTACAAACATTCTCTTTTCCCCACTGGGGAATTATAATCACGGGAAATTTCTAACTTTTGCCTTCATCCATACTTATGGACATACTAACACCTTTCCCTTTTTGTTCAAGTGCTAACGAAGACGACCCAATAAAGTTGTTTTATGTATTAGAAATGAAGTTCGTCCCCTTCTTCTACATTTTGATGACCCGAGGAGCATACAGCCTTCTGACAACTTTGTGGGTCTCGTCTTCGAACTTTCCTGCCACAGCCTCGAGGACCTTTAAAAGTACTCTGGACCAACAAGTACATTACGGCAGTTTCATCAGCCAATTTTCTTCCGAGATTAAGATTTTAATCCGGAAAATTGAAAGGATCAATACTAAAATAACCAGACAAAAATTGTCGGTTATTTTTAATGATATATATATATATATATATATATATATATATATATATATATATATATATATATATATTATTATTATTATTATTAAAAATAACCGACAATTTTATATATATATATATATATATATATATATATATATATATATATATATATATATATATATATATATATATATATATATATATATTATTAAAAGTAACCGACAATTTTTGTCTGGTTATTTTAGTATTGATTCCTTCAATTTTCCGGATTAAAATCTTAATCTCGGAAGAAAATTGGCTGATGAAACTGCCGTAATGTACATGTTGGTCCAGAGTACTTTCTGACCCGTCTGGGTCCATCGTCAGTGGAATAATGACAAACAGGTAAAGACCTGGAGTGAGATTTATAATTAATTATGACGGGAAAATTTAAATATGAAACTATGTTTATTAGGTATTATAAGCATTTAAGTATATTAGTACTAGTGTTAAAATTAATCTTGTTAATAGCAAGTTTTTTGTTTTAATGAGTAAAGCTTCTAGTATGTGGAGTTTTTGTGTATTAGTATTATGTTCTAGGATTTTAGTATTGTCTATGAGAAGTTTCGTTTTTTTTACAACCCCTTCTACAACATCATTAAGATGGAAAATATGGAGTGTGTGTGTGTGTGTGTGTGTGTGTGTGTGTGTGTGTGTGCAAGTTGTCAGCAGAAGCAGGAGAAGGTGATATTATTGTGCCAAGTAACACCAGAGAGGATTCTACTGTTAATGGCGATTTGGTATCTGTCTGTCTAAAGTCGAAATTATATTATTACTTCTATTAATAATGGAGATTTAGCAGAAGTTAAACTATCTGTTCATGTTCAATTTAGTTTACCATACTATTTCAGACTAATGTACTATCTTTCAGTGCTCAATTTATTTCTGTATGAAATGGAATTTTCATGAACAGGGTTTCTTTCCGAGAAATTCCCATCTGTGGAACACATTACTACGGGGCTGCTTCCCTGCTTCTTCTACAACATCACTAAGATGGGAAATATGGAGAGTGTGTGGGTGTGCAAGTTGTCAGTAGAAGCAGGAGAAGGTGATATTATTGTGCCAAGTAACACCAGACAGGATTTTGGTTCAATGGCCGCAAATCAGGACTAGCTGAAAAGGCTGAAGGCGTAATGAAAACAGCGGCCACAACTGATCAGACAGGAAATAAAAAAAAAAATACCACGAAGTTTATGTCTAATGAAGGAAAGTAGTTTTACAGCAGCGTTAGATGTTGTATGTCGATCGTTAACAGTTATTTATGTCGTCACAGGGAAGGCTTGTACTCGTGAAAGGGTTAGGGTCAGAGTTAGGGTCAGCTGTTTTTGTACTCATATTTTGAAGAGGGATTGAGTTGAACCCCGATGAAGCAATCACAGTGGATTGACATCTTTGGGTCATTCAATCCCCTTTTTCCGATAAAATGACTATGAAGTGTAATTGAAACTTTCCCAATAGAAGAAAAGAGAAAAGTTAACGTCAATGTTTGGATGTGCATTCTTCGGCTAAACTGCACAATAAACATTGAAAAGATACAGCAGTACATAAGGATATATATATATATATATATATATATATATATATATATATATATATATATATATATATATGTGTCTGTATATATATATATATATCTGTACATATATATATATATATATCTGTATATATATATCTGTATATATATATCTGTATATATATATCTATATATATATATATATATCTGTATATATATATCTGCATATATATATATCTGTGTGTATATATATATATATCTGTATATATATATGTATATATATATATCTGTATATCTCTCTCTCTATATATATATATGTCTGTATATATATATATGTATATATATATCTGTATATATATCTGTATATATATATATATATATATATATATATATATATATCTGTATATATATATATATATATATATATATATATATATATATATATATATATATATACCTGTATATATATATCTGTATATACATATCTGTATATATATATATGTATATACATATCTGTATATATATATATGTATATATATATATGTATATATATATCTGTATATATATATATCTGTATATATATATATATATATATATATATATATATATCTCTGTATATATATATATATATATATATATATATATATATATATATATATATATATATACCTGTATATATATATATATATATATATATATATATATATATATATATATACCTGTATATATATATCTGTATATACATATCTGTATATATATATATGTATATACATATCTGTATATATATATATGTATATATATATATGTATATATATATCTGTATATATATATATCTGTATATATATATATATATATATATATATATATATATATCTCTGTATATATATATATATATATATATATATATATATATATATATATATATACCTGTATATATATATATCTGTATATATATATATGTATATACATATCTGTATATATATATATCTGCATATATATATATATCTGTGTATATATATATATATACAGATATATATATATATATATATATATATATATATCTGTATATATATAAGACGCTGGACTATACACATCAATATCGAAGGTTCGATCCATATCTAAGTTAGCCATGCTGATGAAGGCTGTGAGCCAGAAACACACATTTACATGGATTACTTTTATATACGTATAAAATTAATAAACATATATATATATATATATATATATATATATATATATATATATATATATATATATATATATATATATATATATATATATATATAAATACGTCCTATAAAGTTAAGGGCGACTAATAATGCAATTTTACTGCATCTTACTCATTTAGGAAGTGAGACAATCGAAATAGTAGTAAGCAAAACACACAACGAACGCAGCAATCACCAATGAAAACACTTACATGAAAATACATTATATCTATATAATAATATTCATAAATAAATATTAAGATATATTTACCTACCGACGACGTCGTTTCCAGCTTATGTAGGAGGGTGATAATTTCAGACAGTCACACGGTGCAAACCCGGTTCACAGAGTTATCTTTGACTCCGCACGCTTCCGCTCTATCCTCTAGGCCATAGGAAAATACCATGTGATACGGAGAAATTATGTTATATTTATGCTGAATGCAGCGGGCTATAAACATCAAGACAATCTAAAAGAACTCAACAAACTTACTCAGAGCCTTGATTTTTAGCTTAAGTGAATGTCTATTTTTTAATATCTCCTTGGTCAACTTGAATTTTTATCAAAGGGGCACTTATAAAATATAATTATTTAATTAATATTATTTATATCCACAGACATGCATGTTTCATCTTCATTAAGACTCGCCAGTGTGGCTATATACAGCTGACTTGCTGGTCACGCAACTAGAACACCTTAGTCGATGCACCCACCCAGAAATAAGAGGGAAATATATGATGTTTATCTTTACAATATAATAAGTTTCTAAGATGATTCAATTTCAAGGGAAATAACTCTGCATTTTAGCTAGACAGTAACTTTATCTTTCTCAGCCGAGCAATCGCCTCTTAAGGCAGCTAATATTATTATTATTTAATTCACAGATATGCATGTTTCGTCTTCAGTAAGGCACATCAGTGTGGCTATATACTCACCAGCCGTGCAACTAGAACCTCTGATCTCAGTCACCACTTTTTCTCTCTCTCCCCCTCCCTCTCTCCTCTCTCTCTCTCTCTCTCTCTATATATATATATATATATATACATATATATATATATATATATATATATATATATATATATATATATATATAACTCTCTCTATATAATTATATATATATAATTATATATAATTACATATATAATTACATATATATAATTATATATAACTATATACATATATAAATATATATAACTATATATATAATTATAAATTACTCTCTCTCTCTCTCTCTCTCTCTCTCTCTCTATATATATATATATATATATATATATATATATATATAAAAACTATTATTATTATTTAATTCACAGATATGCATGTTTCGTCTTCAGTAAGGCACATCAGTGTGGCTATATACTCACCAGCCGTGCAACTAGAACCTCTGATCTCAGTCACCACTTTTTCTCTCTCTCTCCCTCCCTCTCTCCCCCCCTCTCTCTCTCTCTCTCTAACTCTCTATATATAATTATATATAATTAGATATATAATTACATATATATATAATTATATATAACTATATACATATATAAATATATATAACTATATATATAATTATATATTACTCTCTCTCTCTCCCCCTCTCTCTCTCTCTCTCTCTATATATATATATATATATATATATATATATAAATATAAACTCCAACCGCCACCATTTCCCCCATCACTCTCTACTGTAAACTAAATTTTCCACTGACACTATCTATTTGTATCTCGTAATTTATTTTTTTATAAGCGGCCCTTTTAAGCCTACTACTGCCACCACCTCCTTCTCAAACATTTTGAACTTGTGTGTTATTTTCTTCAGACAATCATCTTGATGAAGTCTTGAAATGAAGACGAAACGTTGATGAATACATAAATAATATTTTTTGGTTTTCCTTTTTCAATTTCCATTACGTCGGAACACTATTTCTATTCTTTAGCATATATATACATATATATATATATATATATATATATATATATATATATATATATATATATATATATATATATATATATATATATATATATATATATAGGCAGCATCTTTTCTTGAAGGCAAGTATTGTTAAATATAACAGACAACTTATGTCTGGATATCCTTTCGTAGATGTTTTCCATTGTCCGAATCAGAATCCTAGTTTCGGGGAGGAAGGAATTGGCCGATGAATCTGCCATAGTTTTCATTTGTGTCCCAAGTACTTTCAGACCCATCCGGGTCCATCTTCAGGGAAATTAAGATAATCAGGTAAAGACCAGGTGTTCGTATTATAGATCGTATTGGCGGGAATTATATAATAAGTACGAAACTATAGTTAGCATTAAATATATTTTAGTATATTATTGTTGGTATTGGAGTTAATTCTGTTAATTACGTTTTTTATTTGTTTTTTTATATATATGGCTTCTAATATATAGAGATTTTGTTTGTAAGTACTATATTCAAAGATTTTGGTATTTTCTACTAAGAGTTTTCTGAATTCCGATCGAGGGCAGGAATGGTCGTTAGTTAAGTGTTGGGCTATGGTGCTAGTATCAGACAAATGCATCGTCAATCTCATCGACAAAGTCGTGGTAGTCAAACCTATATATATATATATATATATATATATATATATATATATATATATATATATATATATATATATATATGTATATATATATGTATATATATTATAATATAATATAAAATGAAGTAATAAAATAAGGTGTCAATCAAATTTTATTAGAATTCAAAGTTCAAGCAAAGTATCTTAAAGTCCTTAGCTCATGAGTTTTCAAAGATAATTCTTCTCTTCAGGGGACCATTACCGCAGTTATACCACTACAGGTAATAAAATTAAACTTTGAAAATATATAAAAAATATATACACAAATACATAAAAATACATAACATCAAATATATCAACCCCAAAACATACTTTTTTGTTGAATCTATATAATCCATCCAAGTCATACAATTTGAAAAACATAATCAGGAAAGACATCCAGAAGGTTGACTGACGATTAATCCAGGTTATAAATAGCAGTCCAAATACGAGAAATTGAAGGAGCTGACAAAGTTATCCAGTAGCGAAATGTGTCAATAATCGATGAAGTGAAAAGTATACAATGTTTATGTTAATTATTACAACGATAAATAAATCAAATCAAATAATATAGAAAGTTCAATAAACTCACTTAAAATTCCAAAATCCTGATATGGGCAACCCAAATCAAATCAAAGTTCGTTGTTCAATTAGAGAGTCCGTTAAATCCGAATTGAGCAAAAATAAGATTGAATCCCGGTCGTATCTTGCAACCAGAGCGAAAAAATAATTAATCTTCGCTCGCCAGCGATTCAACCAAGTTGACGCTTATATCTTTTGTTGGATTGCTTCATATATATATATATATATATATATATATATATATATATATATATATATATATATATGTGTGTGTGTGTGTGTATGTGTGTGTGTGTGAAGTGGGAGAAATTAAACGCAAATGATTAACATGTTTTCTGCAACAACTGTTCCAAAAACCTGCTGATTCTACAGATATTCCATTTAGAATGTTCATATAGTGGAGGTATCTGATAAGGGAGTCACCAAATGAGAGGAGTCACCAAATGAGAGGAGTCACCAAATGAGGGGAGTCGTTCGCGTGTACATCCTTGTAGAGATATCTTACCCTCAATGTTAATTAAGTAAACAATAAATAAGGGAATTCAAAAAGCAGATATAAAAAATGCAAAGATCCTAACTAAGATTAAGGCTGCCTGGATTTGTTGACTGGAAAAGTATGATTCTCTTGAACATGGAGGCATGTCGTAAGCTTGTTCGATGTAATTCTTCGATGCCATTGTCTGACTTTTATGGATGTTCCCATTGAACATTCTGGCATAGTTTTCCTTTCATGATTCTAACTGAGATGAAGGCTGCATGGTTACGTTGGCAGGAAAAGATGATTTTCTTCAACATGGAGGCATTATTTACGCCTAACATGCAAATTGGCTAATCGTTGTGTAGAAAGTTAGGTTACACATACGTACTTCATTTTGTGTTATGTAGTTTAGCTGATAAGATCTTAAATTCATTCCTAACAGTAGTGTAGTTTCAGAATCGACATTAATACGACCTTTTTGAACTGGATAATTTGCAGACCTGATGTCGAAATATGTTATTTATTGTAGTTTGCATTTTTATATACGAGTTATCAACTGGTTAATGATTGGGGATTGCAACGAAAGAGGAAGAAGTTTACATCGAAATAAGACTTTGCTCATGGGTCGGGAGTTAGGGTTTCTATCCTCGGTCGAGTCATACCAACGACTTAAGAAATGGTACTTAATTCCCCTTTACCCACCATTCAGCATTATAAGGTGAGGATCAAGGTTAAGTGGAGTAATCCTGAGAAAGGAGTGTCAGCCTCCCCTACATCTTGGTGTAGCATCTAATCAAAAGGGAGTCTTGAGGCCGCCCTTCATAAGAAATAGAAGTTAAATATTTGTGGGGAGCTAGAGATGCGATGTGAACGAACGTATAAAGTTATGAGATTTTTTCTTTCTCCATTCGTCTAGCATACACTCCCCCCCCAAAAAAAATTAAGAGAAATATCAATGTTTGAACTCAACATTTACGACCAATGAAAATGATTCCAGCTCGTTCGAAACGATAAAGTTAGCGAGCCAGTGTGAAATACCAGATTCCTAATAAAAAAACAGACAACCAAAAACAGCAGATCGAGTTCAACGGAGTCTGAAACAAGAGAGAACGCAGCATGACATTACGCCCCCCCCCTACACTTCGAAGTTAGGGGAGGCAAAATAAATACTCAACTCACGCACGCAGACGCAAACGACTACTTCACTTATACACACACATATTCACACACTAATAAACGGCAATATATTCACACACTGACAAAGGCCACATACGCACAACTTTTTCTAAAATCACAAAAAAGCAACCAAATAAACACATAATGCCACACTGCCAAGGCGATCCATAATACAGGCCTGGCAAACATGCGACTGGGGGTTCACGACTGGGGGTGGACATGTGAAGACCAAAATTACTATTAAATACTAATTACAGAGAAAAGTTTTAGTAAGAAATTTTTGAGTAATTAGTAACTATACATATCATTAGGAGGCAGTTTACAATAAGTTATTTGATGGAAATGTAAAAAGTACTAAAATATAAAAAAACTACATTCACAAAAAACACTTTATTCATCATGAATTAGACACATTTTTGATATTTCAAAAATCATGAGTCAATTTGTTTATAAACTGTTAATATTTAACGTACTACAAACTTTGTTTTATCTATTATAACTATTAAAGTTATTCGCTGACTAAACTGTTAATATTTAATGTACTTCAAACTTTGTTTTATCTATTATAACTATTAAAGTTATTCGCTAACTAAACTGTTAATATTTAACGTACTTCAAACTTTGTTTTATCTATTATAACTATTAAAGTTATTCGCTAACTAAACTGTTAATATTTAATGTACTACAAACTTTTATCTATTATACTGCATACAACGTGTGTATGTGATCGTTTTTTCTTTTGTTAAATATTGACCGTGGTACTTCCCTTAATAGCTATTAGCTAGCACCTATTGTTGAGATATATGCTAAAAAACAGGAAACGTTTCAGACAAGGGGCCATGAAGAGCTCAAGGGATACACCTCGCTGAGTCGTGACAACCTGAAACTGATTAGGCGGCCAGAAATGGCACTAGACATGACCAACAGAGAGATAGATAGAGAGAGAGAGAGAGAGAGAGAGAGAGAGAGAGAGAGAAAGAGAGAGAGAGAGAGAGAGACAGACAGACAGAGAGAGAGAGTGGCGATTGAAGGTCCGTCAATCTTTGTGTGAGCTTCAGTTGAAACAAAACGTTTTTCTTTTAAATGCTCTAACGGAGGGGAGGTATATGCAACATGAATAGTAAAGCAGTTGTTTGATATAACTAGCAAAGTCAAAAATTGATAACTTTAAACAGGGAACTGAAAAAAAAGGTCTAAAGATTGAAGTCGTTACAACTATAAAGCTAATTAACTTTCTAGATGTCACTTTCAATTTAGATGAAAATATATATGAGCCTTGAAGGACAATGCTAACTACATTTATATATGTAACCTTCTTCTTTCGCGTGAATCAGATGATTCTGGTGTTGACATTAGTTTCCCCGTAAGAAATCTTTCTGGAAAGACATCAGGTACTTACGGGAAGGACCACGAAAAGGTTGCCAACATCCCTAAGTGAATGTGGTCTTGTGGAATCGACTGGATTCGAACTTGGAACACCCAGGCCTTCAGACCGTGTCGTTATCCACTTAACCACCGTCACCTCCCATATATGTGACCTGAATCGAATCACTCACATCCATTATTAAGCATATTCCATTTTCTACTGACCGTTTCTTTTCTGGTCTCGTTTTTTTTTTAGCCTTTTCCTTGGCATCCTTTCTAGCCGTTTTCTATTCTTGTCGCGTTTCTTTTAGCCCTTTCTCTTCTGTGTCGTGCGTTTATTTATTTTTTCATCATTTGTTTCTCTTTTTAAGTAGGAGTCAGGAGACACTTGAAATGTCATTAAAGTGGGCGATACTATTAGTGTTTAGGTTTGTTTCGCAAAAACCTCATCAGGAGGAAGCCCAATTGAATTACATTTGGTCGCGCGTCCAAATAAAACGAAGTCATTAACGTGGCGAGTCATCGAAACAGCGATGCAACGCTTTTCTCATTAACTTTGCCAATCGAATTGGTGGAACTGGACGCCCATCACGTTAATAGAATTTGATCTCCGCCTTAGAAGATACTCAATCAATCGCTAGATAGTATAAAGAAAGGACTGGAAGCACTTCACATGAGAAGAGTGGTGGCCCCTGATTTATTAAAGACGAATGGGGAGGGGGTGTCGTTTGGCGGTGCGTCGAAGCGAAAAGGGGCTGAATCCAGAGAATTCTAACTTTACAAGTTATTAACTTTAGATTTTACAAATATTTTTTATGTTTCAGATTTTTTGAGATGATGATTGATAATGTGTATTGTGACCTTGCGTGGTGCGGCATGTTTGGTGGGGTGAATACGCGCAGTGCGTATAGACGACAGACCGGTGATGTGAAATATGCCTGGCTCGCGATTTGACCACTCAGATATTGATTTCTCCACTTTGGAAAGCTATTATTTCTTTAAACGAAGTGGGGGGCATTCTGAGAAATCAAACTAAGAATTTCTAAAAAACAAATGCCCACTCCCGATACGAGAACCCCTGGACAGTAAGTTTTTATGTCCAACGATGAAACAACTGAGCCTTTTGAAGTGAGTTGGTTGTGTAGCCTGCCGTAAACGACACCATTATCTCTTTGTATATATTCCAGCAGAACGGCCAGAGGAGAGTCAGTTGGGTCTCTGTGGGTCTCAGAGACAGATGGACCTTTGGGCATTAAACTGATGGATTGTTTGTGTTCGGTTGGACTTGTGTTTTGAATTGGCCGGGCTCAGAGTTCTGATTGCGGGCCTGTCGTTCAGTAGAATTAAACAAGTACCGTGGTACATCTCAAAATAAAACATTGTTACTTGTTTTAAACTGGAGTTGTGGTTTGGTTTGGAGGGAGAATTCTTTTTGCTACAGCAGTGTTTGCTACAACATACATGATTGACACTGCGGCCGGTGTCGCAATCAAGCACCAAATTCAGACGAAGGCAACGAGCGGACGATCGCTACACGTGCAGTGAACGCACACAAACATTGAATTATATATATATATCTTATTAAATTACATATGTTTTATTAAATTACATATATCTTATTAAATTATATATATATTATTAAATTATATATATATTGTTAAATTACATATATCTTATTAAATTACATATATCTTATTAAATTACATATATCTAATTAAATTACATATATCTTATTAAATTATATATATATTATTAAATTATATATATATTGTTAAATTACATATATCTTATTAAATTACATATATCTTATTAAATTACATATATCTTATTAAATTACATATATCTAATTAAATTACATATATCTTATTAAATTATATATATATATATTATATAAATGTACGTCGTTGATATAGACGACCCAGAACATAAGTTCCCGATGCTGTATAATGGTTTAAACATGCACCGATAAGTGAAAACGTAACATTTTGACGAACATTCAATGACACAACGAGTTATTTATATGCCGCAAAACGAAACGAAACTAATTCAATCTGAAACGAAACGAAACGAATTTAATTTCTATTTGCACAATCTAGCACAAAATATTTGTGATTGCCTTGAAGAATCTTGGCGGCCTCTTTTCTTGAACTTATTACAGTTTCCAAGTTTGTCTCAATCGGATTATCGGCTTTCATGTCATGAAGGTTGAGCATCATGGAATTAAGATGGTGCTCTCTGAGCCTAACAATTTATTTATACAATGCATGTTCAAATCACCATAATGATACCTTTCCCTTTTCGATAACGATGCATTGTTGCGATCTCAAATGGAAGTCTGATTCGAATTAATCAAGGGAACCAGCGGAAGAAAAAACATTCTCCATTTTGTTTTGCTTCAGTTTGCATTTGTGTTTTGTTTTCTCAACTTAAAATCACCGGTAATCGCATTGCATTTTGAGATAATTAGATTCGAAGAATTCAAAAAGATCTCAGACGATCAATCTTGAAAATAGCAGTTCCACAAATATGCACAAGTAACGACAAAATTAGTCGTACATTAAATATTAAATAGCTTTGCTCATTTCGTAGACGGAAAGGCTCGTATGATGCCAACCCGTTGATAGGTGGGCACGTTCTTTTCAGCGATTTCGTCATCAATCATTTCAGTCAATGAAAACGCTTGAAAAATAAACCCTGATTCTCTCCCCCACCTCTCTCTCTCTCTCTCTCTCTCTCTCTCTCTCTCTCTCTCTCTCTCTCTCTCTCTATATATATATATATATATATATATATATATATATATATATATATATATACATATATATATAGTGAATGCTTGTTTTCAAACATGTACAAGGTCTGCTACACTGGCATGTCGATGTTATCGATCTACATCTATCAAGAGCTCAGGTCTCACCAGGCAGAAAGTTTTTTGTGATCCAACCCGGTCGCTGAATTCCAGGAAGAATGGAGTCAAGCAAAGAAGAAGTGTAGCAGACCTTGTACATGCTTGAATAAAAGCATTCACAATACAGCTCTATATTTTTATTGAGCACTCTTTTATAAGCCCGGTTTGATTCCCTTTGGATTTCTACCCTGTGGATTTTTACCCTACCTGGATTACTATATATATATATATATATATATATATATATATATATATATATGTATACATATATATATATATATATATATATATATATATATATATATATATATATATATAAATATATATATATATACATATATATATATATACAGCATAGATTTACGTTAACACCTTTACATAATCAATTTATGTTCCAAGAAATCAACAAACAATAGATTTGTGTACGATCGTTTCAGAGACCATGTATTTTTATTATTACTATCTGATCTCATCGTCAGCACAGGGTATAGACACCACATTAAAGGTATATAGACATCATCAATGGAATAAAATGCCAACACCCTCATTTACAAAGCAACTTAGAAACAGAGATAGGAGTTGATGTACGTATTCCTCAAATTATAGCAGACAAGGTTGAAACATTGTTTAGGGGTGTGTATATAGCGATTCAAAGTCAAAGAAAACAGATGTTATGGGAGAATCAGACATTAGGAAGCAGCAACACATTTATCAAATCATAGAAAATATAAAAATTATTAAACTGAAAAATAATTTACATATATGATCTAAAAATGTGGTTATAAGGGCTCTGAAGTTTATTAAAAGTGGTAGCGCAATTCTGACAAGAGGAAGAAGAAAAACAGACATAGAAAGAGGTGGGAGGACAACATCCACGAGTGGATAGAGTACAATTATATATATATATATATATATATATATATATATATATATATATATATATATATATTATAATATAAAATCAAGTAATAAAATAAGGTGTCAATCAAATTTTATTAGAATTCAAAGTTCAAGCAAAGTATCTGAAAGTCCTTAGCTCATGAGTTTTCAAAGATAATTCTTCTCTTCAGAGGACCATTACCGCAGTTATACTACTACAGGTAATAAAATTAAACTTTGAAAATATATAAAAATATATACAAAAATACATAAAAATATATAACATCAAATATATCAACCCAAAAACAGACTTTTTTGTTAAATCTATATAATCCATCCAAGTCATACAATTTGAAAAACATTATCAGGAAAGACATCCAGAGGGTTGACTGAAAATTAATCCAGGTGATGAAGTACCAGTCCAAATACGATAAACTGAAAGAGCTGACAAAGTTATCCAGTCGCGAAATGCGTCAACAATCGATGAAGTGAAAAGTATCTTTGATTTGATTTGGGTTGCCCAGATCAAGACTTTGGAATTTTAAGTGAGTTTATTGAACTTTCTATATTATTTGATTTGATTTATTTATCGTTGTAATAATTAACATTGGATGCATTTTTCACTGTAATTGACGGAATCGATTGCGGACGCTTATCCCGACTGGATACCCTTTTCGGTTTTTCATTTCTTTCAATTTTTTCGCTTTTGGACTGTCACTCAATACCTGGATCAATCTTCAATCAACCTCTTGGATATCTTTCCTGAATATGTTTTGATTTGTATGACTTGGATGGATTTTATAACTTTAACAAATAAGTATATTTTTGGCTTGATATATTTGATGTGTTATGTACTTTTATGTATTTTGTATATATTTTTATATGATTTCAAAGTGTCATATTATCACCTGCAGTAACGTCACTGCGGTAATGGTCCTCTGAGGAGAAGAATTATCTTTGAAAACTCATGAGTTAAGGACGTTGAGATACTTTGCTTGAACCTTGAATTCTAATAAAATTTGATTGACACCTTATTTTATTACTTCATTCTATATTATAATATTAATGCTCTATCCAGTATATTGAGCTTCAGTTTTTATCCGGATGTTTCACTAATTATAAGATACTAGTTGCCTCTTATATCTTTTGTTGGATTGCTTCATTCATATATATATATATATGTTATATTTATATATATATATATATATATATATATATATATATATATATATATATACATATATAAATATACATATACATATATATATATACATATATATACATATATATACATATATACACATATATATATACATATATATACATATACATATATATACATATATACATATACATATATATACATATATACATATATATATACATATATATTTACATATATATATACATAAATATACATATACATATATATATATACATATATACACATATATATACATATATATATACATATACATATACATACATAAAGTGGTGTACTAAAAGCGAACTTTTAGGAAAGGTAAAACCTATTGTGAAAAGTATACAGCTGTATATTGAGTTTCTGCTTTTCTTCATTACAAGTCGGTTTTCGCAACGGGCAAGCTTTTAAATATTTTCCGCTGTCTTTTTTCCCATATATATATATATATATATATATATATATATATATATATATATATATATATATATATATATATATATATATATTCTTCTTCATTATATATATACATATATATATATATGAGATGTATTTATTTTTAAGCATTGCATGTAACATGTCTATAGATAAGTATTAGAAAGCTTTCAAAATATAAATAATATAAATATGTTAGTGTTGGCAAGGAGAACAAAACCAAAGTGATTTTTTTCTCTTATTTTTCTCGTAGAAATAGGAATATGTCGACGTTGAGAAGTAAGACAAAACCCAGTTTTTTTCGGTTTTTATAGTAAATCTCACTTGTTCAGTCAACACTTCTACACAGTGATCTAATGCGTTTGACCGTGTTCCATAATATATTTCGAGGGAAGATCTCTTTATCAAATAGTAGGTGTTTATATCCCCTGAAATCCGTGTGGACAGGTAATGTTGTTTTTATGCCTACACTGCAGTAAATGTCAATGTGATCTGCAGCAAATTAAATTAAATTATTTTTTTTTAAATAATGAAATGGTTCTTTCTACATTTATTGTAATTGTTATATTTATCTACTTACTTTCAAATTATTTAATGTGTGTGATTGATTTTAGTAAATTGTTATTGCAATAATCTTTTTTATTCTGTATATATATATATATATATATATATATATATATATATATATATATATATATATAGAGAGAGAGAGAGAGAGAGATGTAAGAAAATATATGTTTGTGCATATAAATTTTAGTTTTATAGACCAACATTTTCAAGATAAAAGCTCGATTTGTGCTAACATTTAACAACAGAGCATATATAAATAAACAATGTTAAGCTAAACTCCATTGACCAATCCTTTATTCAGTTTTCTGTTCATTTTTTCCAAATCCAAAACTCCATTGATATTTTGACGAGCCGTTTCACCTATAGATGAACAATCAAAATTAATATTTTAATTTCGGATCTTTGACTGTGTGCTCTTCAGAAATCCAAAATTCGTCCCCAGGAAAATATCTAATAAGACAACAAACAAAACACCCCACAAAACAAACAATTTACATTGAATACATGTTCAACCGAGGAAACATATGGAAGTTACTACCCATTCAGGCAACCATCTTGTTTTTACTAAACAGAGCCATAAAAACACACACAAAATCGCACTCAAGTGAAAATG
>OY744528.1:6465824-6470824 GCA_963556195.1 Sepiola atlantica | reverse complement strand
GATTAGCTGGCGTCTCGTTCTGTCATCCGAATAAGTTCATTTCTACGTCAAATATATACTAGTTTTATATCTCCACTTCGTCTCGTCGCAGGGTCCTCAGTCGGCGTAGCATCACCACCAAGATGCATACTAGCGCGTCACCAGGTTACCCGATCCCCATGGGACCCCGGATACTTTGTTACACTGAGATCTCATCAGGCATGAATAGAAATCTGATCCTTCCCTTAGGTCATATTTGGAAAGAACCAAATATGACGTAAGGGAAGGATCAGATTTTTATTATGCCTGATGAGATCTCAGTTTCTAACAGCTGTTGATCGATAACATCGACATGCTAGTGTCACAGATTAGGTACATGTCTGTATGAATAATAATCATATATATATATATATATATATATATATATATATATATATATATATATATATATATATATAGAGAGAGAGAGAGAGAGAGAGAGAGAGAGAGAGAGAGAGCGAGATAGAGATTTTCTCCTATACATTAAACCGATCAATTGATGAACTTGAAGTGACAAAAGACACAGAAAAAGACGAAACAAATATTGAAGTAAGAAAAAAAAAAACCTGAACAGACATCAATGTCAAAATAATAATAATAGTAGTAGTAGTTGTACTACTACTACTACTACTACTACTACTACTACTACTACTACTACTACTACTACTACTACTAATAATATTATTATTATTAATAATAATAATAATAATAATAATAATAATAATAATAAAAGGGAAAGAGAGACAAAGATATGAAATTCTTTAAAACGCGTAACAAACGATATGAGATTTTCATTTATTAACCTTAAACAGTCGCCGACATGAATGACATCTCCATCGATATTAAACGGAGCGCCGAACCTCGCGTTTATTTACAGTAGGGGTGGGACGTAATGGGTGAAAATTTCAGATTCATGCGAGTAGTATTTTTTTGTGTTCATTTATACATAAATAACACTAAACAATCAAACATTTTGAAAATTTTGCAAAATTCAGAAGGTGCAGGCCACTAGTTTTTGGCTATTTTACATTCATGAAAACCCTTTCACAGCCTGAAAATGGTCCTAAATTAAAGTACTATATCAGATTTAACCATCTATATCCATTCATAGCTTTTGAGGATGTTTATTTACTCCTCGCGGAGTTAGGCACAAGGCCAGTTTTATCTTACTCCCACAAGTAAGATGTGACCACAGCTTGGGTCGAGTAAGTGGGGTTAAAAGCCAGCGCTCGAGAGGTGAGCACTCTGGCCATTTAAAAATTGCCTGGGCAGCCCCGTCGGCATTCCCCGGTAGGGGCGCCTCAGACAGTAAGCAATAAACTTACTCCTCCCCAAAGAGGGGAGGCGAAGCCTGGGAGGGTGGACCTCCTAGAACTGCACAGGACAGGCGTGCAGTATCCATCGGAACAGATACTACACTTTGATCTTAGCCAAAAGGCCGAGGACCAGCTGTGTTAGGACCTGCAATGTCACATGAAACCACTTTTTCACCGAAAAATGATGAATTTTGAGTCCCGTGGAGCCCTAACGGCTATTTTTGGCCTGCACCTTCTGAATTTTGCAAAATTTTCAAAATGTTTGATTGTTTAGTGTTATTTATGTATAAATGAACACAAAAAAATACTACTCGCATGAATCTGGATTTTTCACCCATTACGTCTCGCCCCTATTTACAGCCATACTTCGGTTTCAGATGTTATATTTGCCGCAGATGATGTTATTTTAGCGATGATCACAAAACTGGATTTATTATCTACAACAATCTGATTGATATCCTCAATCTTTGTTGTTATAACGTTCGACTGTTTCGCCCTCGACTTCTTTAAATGCCGTAAATTTTGAATTGGACCTTTTATTGGAGCCATGTGGTAATACTTCACATTCAATCCATCAGACCTTGTGACATTCTTTTAGTTAACCTTTTGCCTGAAAATTTTCTTATTTTCGTCGTTTATATACGAGCACTGAAGATAGCCAACCCAAGAAATAAATGCAGAAGATACAGTAGCATTTTATCTTGTAGAAACAATTGTAGGCTAGTAATAAAAACTGCTTTTTTTGTGAAATTGTGTGAATCTGTTCTTCCTTACATTTGACGTGGTTTAAATTACATAAAAATATCTTCATACCATAGTTCTAGCCTCACACTATTGAGCAATTACAATTGCTTTATGTTATAAAATCGATATTTTAAATATATATATATATAGTTATCTACATACAAACTGTTTCGCTGTATCACAGCTCTTCAGTGCGGCTAAGCCAGTCAGTACCTCAAGCCGAGATTGAAACTCAACCGTCGAGCTGACAGTCGGCGCCTCTTCTCCTGAGCTATCATACGACACTGCCTGATTGTAAGTGATATGTCACTTCTATACACACACACGCGCGCGCGCACACACACACACACACACACACACACACACACACACACACACACACACACACACACACACACATATATATATATGTTTATTTAGTTATAAATTTTCATATATATATGTATATATATATATATTTATATATAAAGAGAGAGAGATAGAGCGGGAGAGAGCAAGAGAGAGGGAGAGAGAGAGAGAGATTGAGAGATATAGTTTTTTCTTTTTCACCTTAAATGTCTTCTGACTGACATGCCACTCATGAGTTGAAAACATCACGAATGAATTTGAATTAATTTGACGTTTCCCTCTGATGTCTGTCAACTGAAAAACATGTAACCAACAACGTTCAATAAAACAAAACAAAAAAATATAAAGATTGGAGAACTTGTGTTTCACACACACACCACACCACACCACACTCACCACACATATATTATCTTTATTTACTCACGAAGAGTGTTCATACTATTTATTATCAGCAATCGCTCACCGACAATAACAAGTGGTATTCCCTGGGGTCTGAATGACAATAAGTCTCCCCATATTTCTGGCACTCCCTGCCTCTTTTGATAACCGTGATAAACTATTTTGCGTTATCGCAACAGCCGTTTATCATTTATTTTTCACTGGCAAGGACCGTTGGTTTTCTTTGGTGTTTGATTGATAATAAGCCTTCGCAAAAAGAATTACTGTTTATGGGTCGGAATCTATCCATCTAACGCTTATTGTTGGCTAGTTTTTGACATTGAAATAGTAATTTTAGCTCCTTACATCAATTAGTTTCATGCCTTGTCCGGAGCGATTTCAATAAAAACAAAACAAAACAAAAAACCAAAAAAAAAAACCTTTCTAGAATAGAAAAGGTAAAGCCTGGGAGAATGGACCTCTTAGGCCTGAACAGGATCATATCTCAGTCCGACAGAAACAAGGCCACCGTCGGGCTGATTGTCGAAGACGTATCGGCGACTGGTGTTAAAACAACACCGACGCAAGAAGTAGCACCGCTTTTTTTATTTACGATCGTTTGCGCATGCGCAGTTGTATCTTGATAAAACACGAGAAGCTGTAACCAACCGTAAACCGGTGTTCGACCTGTTGTTGACACCTAAAACAAAAACAAAAAAGTTTCCATCCCCCCCCCCCCGCGTTGTTGTTTTAATCTCGTTCGATGCACCAAAAAATGGTTCTCAGTTTCCGTTGCTGATATTCTCATTCCAGAAACCGCTGATGCATGCATGCACCTGCAGATAAGCCCATCCACCCATTCATCAACATTTGCCAACACGCCTGAGAATCGATTCATCCGCAAAAAATAAAAATCATACATCGTCTTTATGAAGCCACCCAAAAGAATCTGTTACAGAATTTTTTAGATGAGGAATGGTAGTTTTTCATTATTTGGAATATTCGGATTACTATTCTCATCTTGTTGTGATGTTATTTTTCAAAACGTTTCGGTCGATCTAACCCCCGACCGTCTTCAGGTGTATATTTTCGAACTCGGGGACCTATATGGAAGTTCGAACTGAACCCTTTATATACAGGGTGGGCCAAAATAAGGGTCCTATCTTTAAATTTGAATAACTTGAATTTGAATAACTTGAATTTGAATAACTTCCACAAAATAAAAGTTAAACTCACCAAACTTTATGTGTGTATAGACTGACCCTTCCGAGATTTTTTGAAATAAACAAAACAAATTTTAGCCGAAAAACACTTCTTAAAACTTACAAAAACTAAAGTATTGTTTTTTACACTGTTTTGAGTTTTTTAAGCAAAAATAATGTTTTCTAAATGAGGGTACGTTCCTTAGGGCTAATACGGCTCATGCTTGCTTCGGAAGGGGTCCTTTACTTATTCTAAAAAAAAAAAAAATCAATAAATAAAAAAGTTATGAATTTTTAAAAATAGGACCCTTATTTTTGCCCACCCTGTATATACATTGTTTTCGTTTCGTTTGCCATGACCTGGTATAGGGGAGAGACGCAACAAATTCGATGTAATTGATCAAATTGTTTTCATCACAACATTGTCTTCTGGCAAGAGAATCGGCGCGGGGGCTTAGAAAAAAATATAGAATGAGTTTAGGCCTAGGTACAAAGTTGGCATATACGAGGGGCGTTCAATAAGTAATGCCCCTGACCTACTTCCAGTTGTCTGATCTAGATGAAATTTTGCAGGCGTAATGATTTATATCTGTATGGGTTATGTTGCAAAAAACAGCTCTGAACTAATTGTGGTTTCTAGTTTACAGGTGTTTGAACTGAGTCAGGTGTGAAATGGAGCCAGTTGAGTGTCGCGCAGTGATCCGGTTTTTGTATTTGAAAGGACGCACACCAAAGGAGACTTTGATGAAATGAAAGAAACTTATGGTGATAATGCCCCATCATATGACCTTGTAAAACGCTGGCATCGTGAATTCAAACATGGCCGGAAGTCTGTGGAAACAGCTCCCAGACCTGGTCGTCCCTCTTCTGCCATTGATGAGGCATCTGTCCATCAAATTGAGGCTGCCATTTTGGAAGATCGACGCATTACTATTCGCCAAATAGCCCAAGAGGTCAAGATTAGTACAGGGTCGGTGGAAACTATCATTCATGA
>OY744528.1:6418324-6460824 GCA_963556195.1 Sepiola atlantica | reverse complement strand
ATATATATATATATATATATATATATATATATATATATATATATATATATATATATATATATATATATATATATATATATACTAGCGTTATTCCCTTGTAATATCCTTGAATCTTTAAAGATTTCCATAAAATTAAATCTATTGTATTTTTTAGTGTATTATTTGGGATTGTTCGGGCTACTCAGGACCGGCGGGACAGTTATAAAAGTGGGGGGGGGGCTCTCCTAAAAAGTGGGGGTCCCGGTTAAACACATTCATATATAACTTCATTATTGATGACCGTAAAGTGGGGGGGGGGGCAAGTCAAAAGGTGGGGTGGGGGGGGGGCTTCAGCCCCCCCCTCTGTACCGCCGTCCATGCTACTGTTCGCATATTAGGGGTTGTTCTCACAACGTTTCGGCCGATGTAACCTCCAATCTTCTTCAGGTGTATCTTGATAATGGTTCTTATTGGTGAATGGTGGAAAGGATGTGTTTTTTCACAAATAAGAGCCATTGTCAAGATACACCTGAAGAAGGTCAGAGGTTACATCGGCCGAAACGTTGTGAAAATAACACCCAAGATGAGAGCAGTAGTCCGAACAATCCAACTAATACATGTTATCAACCCTTATCTAAACAAATTCAGAAACGTAGCTTTCAGTGTTGTACACTTTATTTCGACCTAACATAAAAGGAAGATACTTATATTTTTAAGAGTTTCGGATTTTAGTCATTTAGCCAGACTTGTTTAACAAAACTCTCGATCTGTTCAATATAGAGAAGTGCATATGCATATATATCAAATAAGATCTCGAGTTGAATATATGTGATGCCATTAGTTGAGGGAAAATGACGTTTCACTGATTTACAGCCGATGATAAACGGCGAAGATCCGCCATTTTCAGAGTTAACATCGGCCGCCATTTTACTTCCGTTCGTATCTTTAACACACGCTCATAAATCAGACAGAACCAGCGAAGAATCTGTCCTTCTGTAGCGTCCATTTTTTTTTTCAAATTTACCGGTTTGTCATAATTCCCTTCAAATGACATTTTTTTCGTTTCACATGATTAAGTCTGAAATAGTATGTTCATCGCTAAACGCGTAGATTAAATAGTGTTTTCGTCTTTCTGTCATACTTAAGTTTAAAATAGTATTTTTGTCAGTCTGTCAGGCTTTAGTTTGAAATCGCATTTTCGTTGGTCTGTCATGCTTAATTTTTAAGTAGCATTTTCGCCATTCTATCATGCTTAAGTTTGAAATAGTATTTTCATCGGTCTGTCATGCTTAAGTTATAAATAACAGTTTCGTTGGTCTGTCATGCTTTAGTTTGAAATCTCATTTTCGTCATTCTTTCATGATTAAGTTTGAAATACCATTTTCGTTGGTCTGTCATGCTTAATTTTTCAACAGCATTTTTGTCGGTCTGTAACATTTCAATTTGAAATAGTATTTTCGTCCGTCTTTCATGCTTAAGTGTGAAATAGCATTTTGATTTGTTTGTCAAGCTTGAATTTGAAATAGTATTCTTATTGCTCCATGTGCAAATTGAACGATCACATCTTCAGAATTTCTTTTGTTAGTTCCAATACATAAGATGAAAAGTAGTCCGACTAAGTGCTTAATACAATTTACCACATGTCGCGCAAGGATATTTATCGCCATGTGAATAGTTTACTTTTGTGTTTTTGTCCCTCTCTAATGACGACGGCTCTTCCGCCAAACTTTCGTCTTAGCGCGACGAGTTGTCGGTGTGTAAATCAAATTGTATTTTCGTCCTTTCCTTTCGTTACGAGTTGGGATAAGCAGTGTGGCGGCGTCGAGTGAAACGAACCAACAAATGAAATCAATATGGCGTCAGTTTATAGCAGAGATCCAGCTCCCAAAAGAGGGCAATCTGGATGGTTATAAAAATAGCCTGGATGTGATCCGTCAGCATCCTCTGGTAGGGACGCCTCAAGCTACCGACAATAAACCTAATGCGCTTCAAAAAAAAAAAAAAAAGAAAAAAAGAAAAGAAAAAGGCGGTAATGCCTGGAAGGATGACCCACTGAGACCGAACAGAACCATAGTCCAATCAGTATTTCATAAGGCTTTCATATTACGTCATTTTTTATTTTTATAAAAAAATACATTTTTTTGATAACACACCAATCAATAAAACTCGTGTATTACATAAAAGATGGCGCGACTAATAAAAAAAATCAAGATGTTTTTTTATAAAGTACTAACCTTCAAATAGCATGTTTCAAAATTTTAGCCCAATCGGATTATTAGTTTACAAATTACAGTTATTTAAGTGAACTGGCTACTCTTGCACATTTTTAAAACAATGGAAAACTCTGAATTTCGTATGTTGCTTAAACATTGTGTCCTGATGGGAAAAAATACCGGTCAAGCAAAACAATGGCCTAATAAGTGTTATTCGGACTCTATTCCGTAAGAGACAACGGTCAAGAGGTGACATGTTGACTTTAAACGCGGTCGTACAGCCACAAATTATGCTGAACACTCAGGTAGTTGTACCGAAAAAGTCCCCAAACTCGTTTTGGCCGACCGTAAATCGACGTTGCGCGAGATAACAGAGGAGTTAAAGGTATCAGAAGGCGAAGGTGTATTCGCCATTTTGCATGGACATTTGTCAATGAGAAAGTTGAGTTCAAAGTCGATGCTCACAGTCGATCAAAAATAACAACGCGTCGTCGACGATTCAAAGCATTGTTTTCAACGGTTTCAACGCAACAAAAAAGACTTTTTTTTGCATTGATATGTAACAATGAATGGAACATGTATCGACCACTTCAATCCGGAGTCAAATCGGCAGTTATCTGAGTGGGCAGCAGCAGGTGAAAGCCGTTCAACGCGACTAAAGACGCAAATATCAGCAGGCAAGGTTTTGGCCTCCGTATTTTGGGATGCGCAATGAATGTTCTTCATCGATATCTTTAGAAACCATCAATAGCGAATATTATAAAGATTTATTGGAGGAAAAATTTACCCAAAAATAACCGGTGAAAAATGAAGAAGAAAAAAAGTGCTCTTTCACCAAGACAATGCACCATGTCACAAGTCAATTGCAACGATGACAAGACTACATGAATTATACTTTGAATTGCAACCACCTCCATAATCCAGATCTGGCCCCAGCGACTCCTGGCTGTTTGCAAATCTAAAAAGAATTGTCTAAGGAAAGAGATTTGGCTCCAATGAAGAAGTGATATTGGAAACTGGGGTGTATTTTTAAGCCAGACAAATAAAAAAGACATTGAATTGTTAGAAAAGTGCTGGAATCAGTGAATCACCCTAGAAGGAGACTATGTTGATGAATAAAGTTGAATTTTGCCTAAAAGTTGTTGTTTTATTAGTTAGGCTCGAGACTTACTGAGTGATGTGTAAACTGTAATTTATGGTTAATTAGAACAATGAAAATGGAAGTGTTTTTTTTTTAAATTTTCAAACATAAACGCAATCCCAAAACCGAGGAATATTTTAGCATGTATTTTGTGTGATTAAAATATATAGGAAAAAAGCTTGGGGAAACAAACACTGATTAATTAGCTTTAGTATAATATATATATATATATATATATATATATATATATATATATATATATATATATGTGATTTTATGAAGGCTTACCAAAGCATTCCTTTCAGGACACCAATGATCACCATTAAAGATATTTTTTCTTACAAATTTTATTTATTCAAATTAAATGATTTTTCCTACATATATATAACTGAGATATTATACATTGATGAAGCCTCTTCATGAATATTTGATATTTTGTATATCAAAAAATATTTTCTCGATATGGGCAAAGCAATTGTCTGTCAACAAAGTGTTCTTGAAGGAAATATGGAGAATCCATATGCAACTTCAGAGCCAATTGCCTCATATCAATCCGCATTCAAGTCAGCAGTCAGCTGAGTTGACAGCAGGAGGTGAAAGCCATTAAAAGCGACCAACTATGCAAACATCATCAGGTAAGGTTTTGGCCTCCGTATTTTTGGATGCGCAAGATATTTTGTTCATCGATTACCTTGAGGAAAACAGAACCATCAATTGCAAATATTATATTGCATTATTGGTGCGTTTGAAGGAATAAATCACCAGAAAATGGCCACAAATGAAGAAAAAAAGAAGTGCTCTTTCACCAAGACAATGCACCATGTCATAATTCGATTGCAACGATGACAAAACTACATTAATTGCACTTCGAACTGCTTCCACACGCACGATATTTATCAGATCTGACCCTCAGCAACTACTAGCTGTCTACAAACCTCAAAGAATGCCTCAAGGAAAGTGATTTGGCGCAAATTAAGAAGTAATATCAGAAACTGATGTGTATTTTGAGACCAAAGACAGATATTTCTACAAAAAAATGTATCGAATTGTTAGAGAAGCGTTTGAATCAGGGTATTACACTTAATTGAAATTTGATTTGGCTTTTGCTTCTCTAATTTCTTTCCATTCTTCTTCATATATATATATATATATATATATATATATATATATATATATATATATATATATATATGAGAAGATAGGAGAAGATTTTCTTTGAAAACTCATGAGTTAAGGACACAATATCACTCCTTGTTTTTGAACTTTAATAAAATCTGATTAATTTCTCATTTTATTATGTCATTCAATTAATATTATTGCTCTATACACTATATTGAGCTTTGTTTTTATCCTGATAGTCTATTGGTTAAAGATATTATTTATATCTTTAAAGTATTATCTTACTCTCTCTCTCACTTTCTCTCTCTCTCTCTCTCTCTGTGTGTGTGTGTCTCTCTCTCTCTCTCTCTCTCTCTCTCTCTCTCTCTCTCTATATATATATATATATATATATATATATATATATATATATATATAAGGTAATACAAAAAGCAGTTATTTTATATAGTTCAGATCGATTTTTATGGGAATCAAGTTACAGAGAAAAATAAAGCTCAATATTCAAACATTTTTTTTATTTATAACTTAAATTCGTTTCAAGTCTGTTATAATTCTCCTAGAAACGCGTATTAGCTTTACTTCCATTTGAAACCGACAATAAATCTGTAAATTTATTTATTCATATATGAAGGATGATGTTAGGACTGTGAAATCTAATTAGTAATGGCATCGTTTAATTCCACCCAAACTGCGACCAGACTCTTCAAAGCTGATTTCAACTGTAACAAGTGGCGACGTCTCTTGAAAATGGCCATCGCGGTGCTATTAAATTCAGGCGCCTATTGTTGTACTGTTGCAGCGCCATTCCCTAATCTTAACAATATTGCCAGCACGGCGATTCGTGTGGTTACACAGTTTTTATGCAGATACTTAATAAGTCCGCAATGCGAAATATTGTCCATTTTCGAGAGACGTCGCAACTAATTAACTTTGTAGTCTCTTTCGAAGAGTCGGATGTCAATTCACCTGGAAGAAAACAATGAAGTTATTTCAGATTAGAGTTGGAATTAATTCATGCAAGATTTCACAGTTACAACACCCCCTTCACAGTTACAACATCCCCTTCACAATTACAACACCCCCTTCACAATTACAACACCCCCTTCACAGTCAGCGTTGGAACTTTTCAGCCCATCCTCGTATCTATCCATTATTATATTGAAGCTGAGTTAATCAACGTTTGTTTCTTTAAAGCTATTTTTCCTATATATTTTAATCACACAAAATACATGCTAATATATTCCTTAGTTTTGGGATTGAGTTATGTTTTAAAATGATTCGTCCTAATGAGCCGTAATTTGTAGTTAACTCGCCAAATCATACATTTCTTACTGAGTTTCTGTCTATCACTCTCATCCTCTCTCACTGTATGTTGTTTGAGCCCTCGCCCCTATTTGATACAGTGTCTCTCTGTCAACATATTCATCATCGTTCAGCTGTCAATCTATCTACTTATTTAAAAGAGTATTCTGCAAGTTTCCTTTTTATTTCACAGCAAAAACTCAATTTTACAGCAAAAACTCAATTTCACAGCAAAAAACACAATTTTACAGCAAAAATTCAATTTCACAGCAAAAAACTCAATTTCACAGCAAAAACACAATTTTACAGCAAAAACTCAATTTCACAGCAAAAAACACAATTTTACAGCAAAAACTCAATTTCACAGCAAAAACTCAATTTCGCAGCAAAAACTCAATTTTACAGCAAACACTCAATTTTACAGCAAAAACTCAATTTCACAGCAAAAACTCAATTTTACAGCAAAAACTCAATTTCACAGCAAAAAACACAATTTTACAGCAAAAATTCAATTTCACAGCAAAAACTCAATTTCACAGCAAAAAACACAATTTTACAGCAAAAACTCAATTTCACAGCAAAAAACACAATTTTACAGCAAAAACTCAATTTCACAGCAAAAACTCAATTTCGCAGCAAAAACTCAATTTCACAGCAACAACTCAATTTCACAGCAAGAGAGCGAAAATGACAGGCAATGTCTGTTTGTCCGTCCATCTGTCTGTCTGTCTGTCTGTCTGTCTCTCTCTTATATATATATATATATATATATATATATATATATATATATATATATATATATATATATATATATATTCTCTCTATCTTTCTACGGTAACTATAAAGTAGAAGAATATTATGAGAGGATTGAAAATAATGATTGGAATAAATGAAATTTGATTACTTATGAGGACTATTTATGACAAGTGTTTATAAACACTGGACTTGGAGATAACCGTGCTGTCACCCTCAGGGAAGCAACATTGTGACAGCGTGTTTTTAAAAATCGCAGAATCTTGGAAAGAACTTTGTTCGTGGAAATTCCGTTTGATGTCTGGCACAGGTGAAGGCAAGGAAGAAAGAAAAGTTCGTTGTAGTTGTGGTAGGTAGACGAGTTCTTGTTGTGAGGTAAAACCATTCACAGCATACTTCTTTAAATCAGTAAACGTTTTTCTTAGAAAAAGCACAATCGGTTTTTATTTATTTATTGTTTATGTCTATCACCCTCACCCTCGCCCCTCTTTGGTATTGGACACGGTCTCTATTTCTCTCGCTTCCGTCACTCTCCCTTTTTCTCTCGGTTAATAGACAGTCAAAGGTAATAAAAATAACTATAAAACAGAAGATTGGAATAGTCCATTATAAACAATAGGGATTATCACAAGTATTGGGATACTATCGTGATCCGAGGTGTTTTTATCACAACGTTTCGGCCGATGTAACCTCCGACCTTCTTCATTCTATCCCCGTGGATTTAATAAAGGGTTCCGTTCGAAATTCCGTTTAGATTCCCGAGTTCGACAAGGTATACCTGAAGAAGGTCGGAGGTTACATCGGCCGAAACGTTGCGATAAAAACATCCAAGATGAGAATAGTAGTCCGAATATACCAAATTCTACAAATCATCAACCCTCATCTAAAAAATTCTGAAACATAATATCAAATCGGTACGGACCCGAAATAATACGAAAATGGAAACAAATCGAAAAACTCTATCAAAAACTGGCATGATAACAGTAGTCCGAATATACCAAATTCTACACGCAATCGTTTAAAAAAAAAAAAATCTCTTTAACTAATTGTATTAATAGATATTATAACATTACTATCGAGAAAAATATTATAAATATATAACAAAGTTTGAAAATACGTGTATATTACAGAATATTAATTTATTAGAAACTTCAAGAAATGAATATGTGAATGTGAAAGACGGGTTTTGTTTGACGCAGTTTAAAGATTACTATATATACTGTATCATTATATTTACGTAAGACTTAAAGGTTTAGGTGGTTATATACTTAGGAAAGATTTGTATTTATTCATATTTAGATTAGATTGGAATATTAGATTAGCTAAATGCAGTATTCTCCATTATTTCGCAATGTATTTATTACGTTAAAAAATGTGACAGACAGACAGACAGACGAACGGACGGACAAAATCCCTATTTATATGAGATATGAGAAAAAAAATCAGCAGCAGCCCATCCAAGGGAGACAACTACATTCATTCTATAGGATTAAATATAATCAGTCATTTTGTTTTTTAGAAATTACTTTTTCGCCATTCGCTAAAATTGTATTTTTTGTAAAATAAATTTTCGGATCGATATATCGATTGAATACCAAACTGGCAGATGTGATTTAATCTATTATAATAATAAATGTTCAGTAAGAGCAAAAAAATAAAATAAAAATAAAAAATAACAACAAAAAAGTTTAGAGGAAGAGTAAGCGTTTCGTACGTTTCCGCCAATTAACATTTTCAAAATGGATTCGGTCAATTAAAATGAATTGACATTTTTAAATGTTCTAATTTTCACCTTTCTTGAATAAAACCTATCATACAACGCTTCGCTAATTTATGTACCCATCCTGAAAAAAAAAGAAGTTTTTAATTATTTAATGATAATTTAATCGCAACAGTTAAATGACTGAAAATGTCGCTATCGTTTTCTCTCTGTCTTCACCTGTGTTGCCTCCTCTGTTTTTGCACCTCTCTATGTCGCCCAACATCACCCTGTTTGTATTTCTCTACCTCGCCTACTCTCTCTGCATCTCTCTCCCCTCTCTCTCTCTCTCTCTCTAATTCTCTGTCGAACACTCCCTCTCTCACTCTGTCGAACAATATATATCTATCGAACTATCTCTGTCTCTGCCTCTGTCTCTCTCTCTCTCTCTCTCTGTGTGTCTCTCTCTCTGCCGAACTATATATATATATATAGTAAGCAATGAAAATATATATGGCAATCAAGCTACACAGAGGCTCCCGTGTTTCATCCCCGGGGGGAATCGTCAGGCTAAATGCATTTAGCCTGACGATTCCCCCCGGGGATGAAACACGCGAGCCTTTGTGTAGCTTGATTGCCATATATATTTTCATTGCTTACTACCTAGCTCTACTTACGTATCGAGCACCGTTGAAGTAAATACTGAAAACGGACACATAAAAAATTATATCTCTTTATAATATTTTATGTGGACACATGAAGTACTAATATATATATATATATATATATATATATATATATATATATATATATATATATATATATATATATATATATATATATATATATATATATATATATATATATATATATATATATATATATCTGTGGAACTATCTCTCTCTCTCTCTGTCTGTGGAAGTATCTCTCTCTCTCTCTCTCTCTCTCTCTCTCTCTCTCTCTCTCTCTCTCTCTATATATATATATATATATATATATATATATATATATATATATATATATATATAAAATAACACATCCATTCTGGTGGTTTCGGGTTGCAGTGTTCGCCTCCCCATAACGGAAGCATTGCATATACGTATTAATAAACCAAACATCAACCATTCCCGTTATGAGGGGGTGAATGTGTATTGAAGTACTGTTGAAATAATTTAAAAGATTACCCTCTTGAAAGATTCACCAATTTATTTCATTTTGCAACCGCCTGACGACGACCGATGTCGGTCGAAACCGTTCACACAAAATACGGACATTTTTACACTCCTTGGATTATAACATCAAATCCGTCGTACGAAGACTAGAAAAAACGGATCAAAAGCTGAATAAGCAGAAGTTGGCACTCCTGTTTAATCAAACATGCACACACACACACACACACACACACACACACACACACACACACACACACACATATATATATATATATATATATATATATATATATATATATATATATTTATATATATATATATATTTGTGAAACTCTCTCTCTCTCTGTCGAACTATATATCTCTTTCTCTGTCGAACTATCTCTCTCCCTCTCCCTCTCTCTCTCTGTCTGTCGAACAATATATATATATATATATATATGTTGAACTATCTCTCTCTTACTCTCTCTCTCTCTCTCTCTCTCTCTCTCTCTCTCTCTCTCTGTCGAACCCCCTTTCCCTCTCTCTCTGTGTCTCTCTCTGGGTGTCTCAAAAAAATGTACTCACTCGTAGAATGACGAGAAAACTTTTATTTATGAACATAGAGTGAAATGAAATAGCATCGAATACATGAGACAGATGTAATTGAAGAATCATGTTCGCAAATGTTCAAACTGATGACCATTATTGTTCAAACAAAGCTGATAACGCGCACCAAGGGATTCGCAAACGTCGCGAAACATGTCATTAGGAATATCACGACAGTGTCTTTCAATTTCCAATTTCAATGCATCAATTGTCCTTGGTTTGTTGCCATAAACTTTGTCTTTTAAGTATCCCCACAAAAAAAAGTCCATGGGTGTTAGGTCTGGGGAATGCGCAGGGTATTCATTGGGGCCCCTTCGTCCAATCCATGTGTCAGGAAACACTGCATCGAGGTAAGCTCGTACATCGCGATGGTAGTGGGGAGGAGCTCCATCTTGCTGAAAGTAAATATCGCCGTCATCACCAAACCTCTCTGTAATTTGTGGACCAACAAATTCCTGAAGCAAGTTGAGGTAGCTCTCACCATTGACAGTTTCGTTGAAAAAGAAAGGTCCTATGATGCCCAATGCGGATATCCCACACCACACTGTTACTCCTGGTAAGTTTACATGGTGTTCAATTGTTACGTGAGGATTTGCAGGACACCAGTACGTGCAATTATGACGGTTAATGGTACCATTTAATTTGAAAATTGCTTCATCGCTCCACACAATTTTGTGTGCAAACTCGACATCTTCTGTACATTTTGCCAGGTACCATTCACAAAATTCGACTCTCCGGTCAGGATCGTCTTCGTTGAGAGCATGACACAGCCTTGGAATGTAGCATTTCCAATGCAGACGCTTCATTATGCGGTTGACGCTATTTTTTGAGATGGTTTCCCGAGCAGTTTGGCGAAGCGATTTCTGTGGTGATCGAAGGAGTGTTTCCTGGACCTGCAGTTCTTTTTCAGGGGACGTAGATGTCCGTGGTCGTCCTGAACGTTGTTTGTTGGTATTCTGTACGGTTCCATCTGCTTCAAATTTGTCTCTGATGCGCGCAATGGTCCGGCGCGTGGGTGGCGGTTTTGCGAATTCCCTTGTGAACCGGCGTTGCACTTCAGTGGCGTTTTCGGTCTTCCAATAGCATTTCAGGACAAACTTTTTCTCTTCGAAACTAAGTTGATTTCCTGCCATGGCTTCATTAATTCAGAATATCTGAAACAAAAAAAAAGAGTGAGTAAATTTATAATGGACATCAATTTGAACATTTGCGAACATGATTTTTCAATTACATTTGTTTCATGTATTTGAATCTATTTCATTTCTCTCTATGTTCATAAATAAAGGTTTTCTCGTCATTCTAAGAGTGAGTACATTTTTTTGAGACACCCTGTATATGTCTGTCTGTCTGTCTGTCTCTCTCTCTCTGGGTCGAACTCTCTCTCTCTCTCTCTCTTACTCTCTCTCTCTGTTGAACTATCTCTCTCTATCTCTGTCATTCTCTGTCATTCTCTATCGAACTATATATCTCTCTGTCGAACTATCTCTCTCTTTCTTACTTTCTCTCTGTTGAACTATCTTTCTTTCTCTATCGAATTATCTCTCTCTATCTATCTCTTTCATTCTCTGTCGAACTATATATATATATAATAAATAATTAATATTCATTTATAAATATTATTATAGCCCCCTTTACTAAGGCCGGGCACTCTGAGAGAGTTTAATAACAAGCAGTACAACTAGCTTCATTGCAAGATCCAACACGTTTTGTTGTTGTTGATCACTATTCACTGCTCGTTGTAAATACCCGCCGACTTGGCATTTACAAAGTTAAATTCCTCCTAACTTCCAAGCTAATTGACGGTGAGATGAAATGGATTTGTCATTCGCACATTTGTTATCTCTTCCTTCATCTCTCTCTATCTATCTATCTATCTATCTATCTATCTATCTATCTATCTATCTATCTATCTATCTATCTATCTATCTATCTATCATTGTGTGGGGGGCATTGTAATGTTATAGAAAGTTATGAAGGTAGGTACAAAATATAAAAACAGACACACATAATGATAATAATAGAAAACAACGAAGATGACATTCTGTTACCTGTTGCATATATATTTTGTAATATATTTTATATTTAATTATGTTCGTTCAAATATTTCGTGGGTAAAACCCCCTCAACAAATCTTAGATTCATTTGCTGAGTAGTATTTAAAAACTGAAATAAAATAAAGACCATGATACATATTTTTATTTCAGAAATGATGAGAAAACTTAGCGTGTTTATGGGCCTTTTTCTTTCGTGACTACGTAATAGCCTTCAAAATCATCGTAGAATTTATATGTGGAACGTTTAATTTTATGTGTGTGCGAATGGGATAGGTGTATATGAAGGATTTCCTGTTTGTGTAAATATTTAGTTGGGCACATTTTATTTTTGATATTGTAATAACTATTTTGTACTATTTTGTATTTTTTGTTTAATATCTATCGCCATTCATATCGTGTGTTTGAAAGTTACTAATTTTAAGGAAATGGTTAATCTCTATTAATCTGATATTAAAGACTTACGGTTCAAATAGTGACGCTATTTACAATTTTCAATTTTAACAAACGGAGCGATTTCATTGGATAATCATATCTGTGGATGATCTAATTAAAATGAACGGTGAATCTCCTTAAGTATCCGTTACTAAAAGAATTATCGGGTCGTATAAAATATGTAATCGATTACAGATTGAAAATTTCTCTAATTCACAGACTACGTAGAATCAAATATAGATTTATCAGATGAAATGCTATAGTGGTCTAAATGCGGGAATCCGACTGACTTTTCTTTATATTATATATATATATCTACTATACTATACTATACTATACTATACTATACTATACTAAAGCTGAGTTAATCAACTTTTGTTTCTGTAAGGAATTTTCCTATATAATTTACTCACAAAAAATACATGCTAAAAAAATTCATTAATTTTTGGATTGAGTTATATTTGAAAAAAACTTTCATTTTATTGTTCTTATTAGCCGAAATTTGTAATTAATTACCAAGTGACAATGTCTTACTAAATGTCCGTCTATCACTTTCATCCTCTCTTATTGTATGTTGGTTGAGCCTACACATTCTTATTTTATATGGTAATTATCACTCGCTTTCGTTACTCTCTCTCCCTCCTCTCTCTCTACCTCCTCTCTCTCCATTCTCCCTCTCTCCCTCCTCTCTCTCCCTCCTCTCTCTCACCCCTCTCCCTCCTCTCTCTCTCCCCCCTCTCTCTCTCTTTCTCTATTTATTAAGAATCGAACTAATAAAGAAAGGAAAGAATAAAAAAGATTGGAATATTAATTATAAACCAAATGGAATATCACTACAAGCAGTAATATTACTTAACCCGTAGTTGGAAAGAGAGAGAGAGAGAGAGAGAGGGAGAGAGGGAGAGAGAGCAAGAGAGAGAGAGAGGGAGAGAGGGAGAGAGGGAAAGAGAGAGCAAGAGAGAGAGAGAGAGAGAGAGAGAGAGAGAGAGAGAGGGAAAGAGAGAGCAAGAGAGAGAGAGAGGGAGAGAGGGAGAGAGGGAAAGAGAGAGCAAGAGAGAGAGAGAGAGAGAGAGAGAGAGAGAGAGAGAGAGAGAGAGAAAGAGAGCACGTCAAAAAGACTCATTTTGGATTTGGGATATTGCCTTCTTATTTTTTTAAATATTTAACTGGCTTTGTAAACTCACCTTTTCTGATTAGAATAATCGAAACCTAGGTGAATGGGTGACCCATGGATCACATTGTTCTAGTATATATGACTCGTAAACTTACAGTTCTACACCATTCCCCACATTACACCAGGTTTCATAAGAAAATACAGCAGAAACAAGATGTGACGATAAGGCCCTGAAATCGTGTCTACGTGGCTAACTTGTAACTGTAAGTCTTTTGCTATTTTATAATGTTTTTTTTTTTTTAATTTATAAGATTGGGAATTTTACACAATAACGTTTAAAATGAATAACATTTGATTGTTTTTTTTTTTGGGGGGGGGGCAATGTTCCTATTCTTCTTGTGAACTTTAACAAAATGATCTCTCTCCCCCTCTCACTCCCCCTCTCTCTCTCCCCCTCTTTCCCCCTCTCTCTCCCATCTCTTCCCCCTTTTCCCACCCTCTCTATCAACAACATATTCCAATTGTCTTCCATATTGGCTACGTTGCAATCGATGAAACCGTTCGCACTGCACAATGTTCCGACAGTAAATGAGAGTTTTATTCCCTTAACGGTTCGTGGCGTACACAACTTAAAAGAAAGTACCTCGAGCAATGTCTCATTAGCCAAAAACATAGAACATAATGAACCATTAAAAGACATTGTGCAATAATTGGACTTTCGGTAACTTTTTTTTTACATTAGGACCCGCGCTAAAAGTGCCTCGGCGTCGGTGCTTTCCGGATGTTTACGTTAAACGCCGGACAGTGCCGAATGAAAAATCCGTTGACTTACCTGCGTCCAGAAAAACACAAACGAGGCAGGATTTGCAAGCGGAACAAAACAAGCAAAACATTTTTTTATGAAATAAATATTTATTTTTTTAACGAAAATTCAAATAAGCGTTTAAATTAAAATGTTATTAACATAACAAATAAATAACAGTGAAAAGTTAATCAAGAAAGTGTTGTTTTACATTTTTTTTACGAAATTTCTTCGTTTTGCTGTTTTTTTTTACTGATTATTTTTGTTCATTTCGTTAGGGTACTGTTCAGCTAGCTGTCGTCTGCTTATTCGTCTCGCTTCGGTGATTTCCGGCGTTTAACGTAAACCGCCGGAAATCACCGACGCCGAGGGACTTTTAGCACGGGCCATACTGTAAAAAAGTACCGGAATTTTTTTTCTTTTTAATACATACATATATACATTTTTTTTCTGTTTATTTTTCGCATCAACTCATTGATATAATCTGTTTTATTAAGAACGTAATAATTTGGAACGAATCCACTGTTTCTCTTTTTTTCTTAAAATTTTTTTTTTCTTTTACTTAAGTTCACCCCAAGCAAGACACAATGCCACTGAACGTAGAGGGTTACTGTAAATTAGGGGAATCCTATATGGGAAGTTTTGCAGCGAGACGCTGGTTCACATTGCATTTAAAGGTCAGGGAAAGAGGAAACAGGAAACAGGAAACAGGAAGGGAATTCCAAAAAAACTAGAAGTAAAAGTAAAGAAGCTATTAGAGTAAAAACCTCTCCAATATTTGGGGAGCTCAACAGTGAAGGGGTGTGATTTTGCTGCTAGTCGGGATTTTCGGGGGAGTATTTACGTTGAGGGACACAAGTGTAGCAAGTTCATCGGAGCACATTCCATTGGAGTACTTGTAGAACAAGCACAGGGATGCAACATTGCGGCGATGGGGCAGGAGCTGGAGCATACTTGATAGTGAGACTCTTTTTTGGACCCTGTCTCTTGACTTAAGGAATGTTTTATAATAATTTATTGGATATACCCTGAGTTTTGATGAATACATTTTGATAAGCTGATCGTGTTAATTCTTTATCGATCGGAAATTTTATTAAAAAATACTTTTAATAATGAATAAAGCTGAATCTCGGAAACATGCGTACATATGGAGGACGTGTTGAGTATTTATTTATTCTTAACTCAACCTTGAGGATCTATGTATAACGCGCACTTGTATGTGACGTCAGCTTGCTGGAAGAAAAGTGAAGTATGCGTTGAGCCAATATATGTATTGTATTAGTTAGCTTAATTATTAGTTAGTTAGCTTAATTATTAATTAGCTTAATTATTAATTAGCTTAATTATTAATTAGCTTAATTATTAGTTAGTTAGCTTAATTATTAATAAGCTTTATTATTGATTAGCTTAATTATTAATTAGCTTAATTATTAGTTAGTTAGCTTAATTATTAATTAGCTTAATTATTAATTAGCTTAATTATTAATTAGCTTAATTATTAGTTAGTTAGCTTAATTATTAATTAGCTTAATTATTAATTAGCTTAATTATTAATTAGCTTAATTATTAATTAGCTTAATTATTAGTTAGTTAGCTTAATTATTAATAAGCTTTATTATTGATTAGCTTAATTATTAATTAGCTTAATTATTAGTTAGTTAGCTTAATTATTAATTAGCTTAATTATTAATTAGCTTAATTATTAGTTAGTTAGCTTAATTATTAATTAGCTTAATTATTAATTAGCTTAATTATTAGTTAGTTAGCTTAATTATTAATTAGCTTAATTATTAATTAGCTTAATTATTAGTTAGTTAGCTTAATTATTAATTAGCTTAATTATTAGTAAGTTAGCTTAATTATTAATTAGCTTAATTATTAGTTAGTTAGCTTAATTATTAATAAGCTTTATTGTTAATTAGCTTAATTATTAATTAGCTTAATTATTAATTAGCTTAATTATTAATTAGCTTAATTATTAATTAGTTAGTTTAATTATTAATAAGCTTAATTATTAATTAGCTTAATTATTAATTAGCTTAATTATTAATTAGCTTAATTATTAATTAGCTTAATTATTAATTAGTTAGCTTAATTATTAATTAGCTTAATTATTAATAAGCTTTATTATTAATTAGCTTAATTATTAATTAGCTTAATTATTAATTAGCTTAATTATTAATTAGCTTAATTATTAGTTAGTTAGCTTTATTATTAATTAGCTTAATTATTAATTAGCTTAATTATTAGTTAGTTAGCTTAATTATTAGTTAGCTTAATTATTAGTTAGTTAGCTTAATTATTAATTAGCTTAATTATTAATTAGCTTAATTATTAATTAGCTTAATTATTAATTAGCTTAATTATTAGTTAGTTAGCTTAATTATTAATAAGCTTAATTATTAATTAGCTTAATTATTAATTAGCTTAATTATTAATTAGCTTAATTATTAATTAGCTTAATTATTAGTTAGTTAGCTTTATTATTAATTAGCTTAATTATTAATTAGCTTAATTATAAGTTAGTTAGCTTAATTATTAATTAGCTTAATTATTAGTTAGTTAGCTTAATTATTAGTTAGCTTAATTATTAGTTAGTTAGCTTAATTATTAATAAGCTTTATTATTAATTAGCTTAATTATTAATTAGCTTAATTATTAATTAGCTTAATTATTAATTAGCTTAATTATTAGTTAGTTAGCTTAATTATTAATAAGCTTTATTATTAATTAGCTTAATTATTAATTAGCTTAATTATTAATTAGCTTAATTATTAATTAGCTTAATTATTAGTTAGCTTAATTATTAGTTAGTTAGCTTAATTATTAGTTAGTTAGCTTAATTATTAGTTAGTTAGCTTAATTATTTGTTAGTTAGCTTAATTATTAGTTAGTTAGCTTAATTATTAAAAAAATCGGAGTGTTGAAGTAGGTTTTAACTTTAGGTTTTGACTTTAGTGATTAAACAAGTAACGAAATTCGTAATCATCTTGTCATCAATGAATTGTCGAAATTCATTCCCAGAATGAAGGAATTCATTCCCAGAATGAAGGAATTCATAAACATCGCATTATGTTAAAGAATAAACTGAATATAAAGCAATTGCTGAAAAAAAATGGCTGTATTAAAATACATAAGATGCAACCATTTTTTTTTTAGCAATTCGGATTCACCTTAGTTTAAAAATATTTTTTTTGATTTCCCATTATATAATTTTGAATCGATACGCCTTCGTGCGTGTTTCTAGTCTAAGCTGCCCGCGTCTGGCTCATATTATTACAAATTTATCTTGAATCAACCGGGTAAAATCGTTGAACTTACAGGACAATGAAAATAACTACTTCAGAATGATGGGAACGACATATCTAAATGTATATAGACGTACGCTGTACTTCAACAACAATGAACAAAACTACTTCAAAATGCTTGAAACGTCGTAGCTGAATGTCTACCCATACACGTTGAACTCGCCACTGAACATTAAAAATAAAATGATAAATCTTTGCACTCAATAAAATCGAAAGTAAATACATAAATTAAATTCATATTGTTTTGTTAACCCTAACCCTAACCCTAACCCTTTCGCTCTTCTGACATCCTTAGTTTTCAAACCTTCTTTATATGCACTCTATTGTGCATTTTTGTAGATGCAGTATTGGTGGCGGTGATGGTGGTGGTGGGCGCTCATCTGCTTGTGGCAAAATGACGGATGTCACGTTGAATTGCAACTAATTGGATAATGGAGTGTTCAGCCATTTTTTTTCTATGCATGGTGCATGGCGTTTGTTTTAGAAAATTTCTGCACTGATTTAAATTTCTGCGTTGAACTTGGTTTTGTTTTTATGTGAATTTGTTTTTTTGAATATAGTTAATTAACATAAATTAACATAAATTGGAATACAGTTAATTAACATACATTTACTCTGCAATCTACAGAACGAGATTTGCGTCATACAAAACAGACTTTCCTACTTAGGTCTATAAGAATATTATCGATTTTAAAAGTTCTTATGGTGAACACTCTTCATGTTTTGGTATTTTTGAGATGAGGATTGGCAATCTGGATTATTTGGAATATTCGGACTACTATTCTCGTATTGGATAACAACTTTATGCATCGGAGAAAGTTGTTAAATAATAATCAGTTCTAATTAACAGTCATATAGAGGTTGAAGGTTCGATCCACACTAGAGGCGATGCTAACTAAGAATAACATTTTGGCTGACTATCGATTCCGGACAGAACGCACACACACAGCACAGGACAGTCTAGATTTACTGTTTTCATGCGTCTGTTCTACTTTAGCTTTTATGTAGTTCGCAATAATCGCGTTGTTTTGTGCAGCTTGAACTGGGTTTCGGGGTTTTATTACCGTATCATAAAGAGGTATGGTGAGTCAACTTCTGGAATGAATGAGAAAAAACAGTAGAATCTAAATATATGTATATGTACTAATTAAATGTTGAGTAAAAAGTGGATGAATGATTGGCCAATTTTATATTTTTCGAAATAAAATACTTAAGATTTGGCTGACCATCGATTCCGGACAGAACGCACACACACACACACAACAAAGACGACAATGTAGCCGACCACATATTACACCGTGATATTTTGTCCTACCACACCCTTCCTGCAAACGTCAAGTACTGTACATTTTGATAGAACATTAACATAAACCAAGAAAAAAAAAAATATTAAAATATAAAATGCAAAACAAAATTCGTATTATCTGAATTATTCGCACTATTATTCTCATCTTTTTAAAAATGTAATTTTCATAACGTTTCGACCGATGTAATTTCAGACCGACACCAGGTGCAGCTTTTGGAACTTGGGAATCTTTATGTCGAACTCGGGAATCTATGCGAAATTTCGAACTGAGCTCTTCCGGCAGTTGAAAGTTTAATCCTTAATCCAGGCGATAAAAATTAAGAATGACATAAAAAAGTAACATTTCTATACGGTCATGGCTTACAGAATAAGAACACTTTACCCCCGTGGATTAAATAAAAGATTCTGTTCAAAATTGCGTATAGGGTTTCGAATTCGACATGAAGCTTTCCAAGTTCGGAAAAAATGCAACTGAAAAAGGTTGGGCGTTACAACGTTGTGAAAATAACAACGAAGATGAGAATGATAGTCCGAATAATCAAAATACTACGACTTACGAATCTTCATCTAAAAAATTCCGAAACATAAAATAAAATCAATTGATAATCAAGAGTGGAAAAATGTATTGATTTCATATTTTAATCTGTAGTTCGATTGCACCATGGTTTGGAAAGGTCATGTGTTTCGAACCCATTTACGACCTGAACTCTAAAATTGCACCATGGTTTGGAAAGGTCATGTGTTTCGAACCCATTTACTTTTTGCTGGACTTTAACATTAATAAATGGCATTTCTAACTCCGGTGGACATTTTTTTCTAATATTTCTCATCAATCTTTAAGATCTCAAGAAATGTTTCAATAATTAGATCTATTAACCCAATTCAATATTTTTGATAATATATTTTGGGAGCAAATTGCCATATCAGATTAAGGACAGTCTAGATTTACTGTTTTCCCGCTACTGTTCTACTTTAGCTTTTATGTAGTTCGCAATAGTCGCGTTGTTTTGTGCAGCGATTCTGTCTCTTTCTCATGTGTCTTTTCCGTAGCACCGTTCATGTGTTTTCGTACGCCATTTCTTTAGTTAGTCTTATAAATTGCCCATTTTTGTAAAGGTCCGGTGAGTATGAAGCCTTTTTAAGATCTCTTACTACTGATAAAACGATAACCCAATTGCATCCCCAGTCACATTGTATTTTACCCATAGCTCTTACTATGTTTCTCAATGATCCTCCAATGCAAATAAATGAGAACGATCTGAAAGTGCGTGTTTATTTATATCGTATTACTCGACCAAGATAGGTAGGCTATATTGCTACGAGGTCAATATCACACTAAAACTGGGGTTCGGGGGTTTATTACCGTATCATCAAATGGTATGGCGAGTCAACTTCTGGAATGAATGAGACAAAAACAGTAGAATCTAAATATATGTATATGTACTAATTAAATGTTGAGTAAAAAGTGGATGAATGATTGACCAATTAAAGAAATGCAAGCTGAAACATGTATGCACATATGTAGCCAATGATGTTCGTATAAATAAATAAAATAATATATATATATATTATTATATTCAAATATTATAACAAAAGATAGTTTATATGATAGTTCATTAAACCATGTTTTTTAAAAAAATATGTCAACCAGAAGGAAAAACGAATAAATTTATGAAGCATTAATTAACATTATCAATTTTACAATCGTTTATTAGTTCTGAAGGAAACAAAAACTTCATGTATGCATGCTATATATATATATATATATATATATATATATATATATGTGTGTGTGTTTTCACCTACTGACCATACATCCACACGGTCGTTATCAACAACCCAGCAAATCAGCGATAGATTAATCCTATTTAAAGGCAGCCGTCGTCAAAGTGTTCTACTACTGAAAGGAACATGCATCCATTGAAACTCCAGTGTTTATAAAAAAATGCTCAATAACAAGAAGAGCTGTTTTTTAGTATAAATTTTTATTTATACAAACATTATTGGTTACATATGTGCATACATGTTTCAGTTGCCCTCTGCAATAGAGAGTCAACTTCTTCAGACCGAAAGACGAATTCAAGCAAATTGCATTTTTATTTCGGTCTGAAGAAGTTGACAACTGAAACATGTATGCACATATGTAACCAATGATGTTTGTATGAATAAAAATGTATATATATATATATATATATATATATATATATATATATATATATATATATATATATATATATATATATATATATATATAATCTAAAGAAGCTTTGAGTCATTTTAAACAAAAGAAAAAAAAGGAAAATGCAGTTTAAATTCCCAGAGAAACTAACTAAATCCAAGATATCGCAGATTTACCATTCGTTGGAAAATTCATAAATAAGAAAGAAAAAAAAAGGAACAAAAAGAGGATTGAAGTATCTAACAGTGAAACAAAAAACAGGGGACCTTAACTTAAGCGTGAAATATTAAAACGAGGATCATCAGCTGTAACTGTTTCAGGGATTTAAAAACATGACAGTTATAAAATTCATGGCTCTCCAATGGTACTGATCAAACGACCATTTCCCCAATAATCAAGTGTAGAAATAATTCAGCTTAAATTTCACAAATAAATAAATAAATAAATAAATAAATAAATAAATAAATAATAATAATAATAATAATAATATATTACCCTTAAGACTACCGAGTGATATGGTAATTTGCATATCAAATAACATTAAGTATAACAACAATAATAATAATAATAATAATAATAATAATATATATATATATATATATATATATATATATATATATATATATATATATATATATATATATATATATATATATATATATATATATATATATATATATACAGGGTGGGCAAAAATAAGGGTCCTATCTTTAAATTTGAATAACTTGAATTTGAATAACTTCCACAAAATAAAAGTTAAACTCACCAAACTTTATGTGTGTGTAGACTGACCCTTCCGAGATATTTTGAAATAAACAAAACAAATTTTAGCCGAAAAACACTTCTTAAAACTTACAAAAACTAAAGTATTGTTTTTTACACTGTTTTGAGTTTTTTTAAGCAAAAATAATGTTTTCTAAATGAGGATACGTTCCTTAGGGCTAATACGGCTCATGCTTGCTTCGGAAGGGGTCCTTTACTTATTCTAAAAAAAAAAAAAAAAAAAAAAAAAAATCAATAAATAAAAAAGTTATGAATTTTTAAAAATAGGATCCTTATTTTTGCCCACCCTGTATATATATATATATATATATATATATATATATATATATATATATATATATATATATATATATATATATATATATGTGTGTGTGTGTGTGTGTGTGTGTGTACTGCTGCCACCTTCTGACCAGATACATCGTGTATTAAGATAATAAGCAAGCTGACCGTAACAAAACCGACTGAATGCTTCAATCTATAAATAACTGGAAGCAACAAATGATGATTCCTGCGCGCCAAAGTAAACGAACAAATCCGATTTCTCTTTTGAACTCTGCGGCCTTTGCATAAATCCAAGTTGCCTTTTTCGCAAATGTCAGCTGCCTTACCGTTTTTCGGTCCAAGAAAAACGGCGTTCTTCGAGGCGAACGAATTTTGGTTCACTTTTCGTGAAATCAAAAAGATATATTTTCACACCATCGTTTTATCTTCCGGGATACAAAAATCAAATCGATCACTTCCGGTCCGTTCAGTTCGTAAATCAAATAACGTTTTTTTTTGCTGAATGTAAATACGTTGGCTCTAGATTAAAGGTGCAAAGGAGAATGATAAAAAAAAAGGAATTCATACGTTTAATTCCGTAGAAACTAGTACGTTAGTAGATTAACAGATAAACACATCCTATTCAAAAGTGCAGGTCATAGCCTTCAACGAAATACGGACATATTGAATTTAACCCTCTACAATTATATTTTATTACGCAACTTTGTACAGAGGGAAGCATATATATATATATATATAGTGTGTAGATTTCAATTTTGTGTTGAGAATCCGAATAACAGAGCTCAATGTAATTTAAACAGAGCAAAACAGAATTATAAAAAAGAAAAAACTATACACACATTAAGGTTGTATACATTATAACTTATTTCGACCCCTTAATTAAGGGGGCGAAATAAGTTATAATGTATACAACCTTAATGTGTGTATAGTTTTTTCTTTTTTTATAATTCTCTCTCTCTCTCTCTTTCTCTCTCTCTCTCTCTCTCTCTCTCTCTCTCTCTCTCTCTCTCTATATATATATATATATATATATATATATATATATCTTCCTATTAGTAGCTACTTTCCAAAAAACTGCAGGCTTAAGGAACTCCCTTCCTGTTGACTGTTTTCCTCCTACCTATAGCCGTGGTCTTTTCAGGATTAAGGTCAGCAGGCATCTCTTGTCTTTGCAAAAATCATCTTTCGTTCTTTTAGCCCTTGTATCAAGTGGCTTCATGCCTTGTCTGGAACGATTTCCCAAAAGTAAAATGAAACATAACATTTTATAAACATCGAATCATCTTCAGAATAGAATTTTTGCAAGTACTAAAAAGAAGATATCAACATCAATGTTTAAAGAAGTTCAATGTCCACCCAAAACAAAGCAAACATCACCAGAATAGATTCATTGTTAAATACCTCAGTAAGTTATTTAGTTAATTCCACATCACAATCTTAACAGAAATTAAGAGTTACCAAGTTCGAGTATATATATATATATATATATATATATATATATATATATATATATATACATAATTAAATACATAATAAATTATTTTAACTTACATATCCCGTCGTTCCAAGCTATTATCAGTGTAGGAAGTGATAATTGCAGACTGTCATCGGGCACGAACCCAGTGCAGAATCATCCTCCACTCTGTAAGATAGCACTCTAACCCCGTAACCACGGGAAATTATCATGTACAGAAGGGAAATTAAGTTCTATTTGTTGCGTTAAGAAAGCAGGTCACAGATAATAGACATTCGAGAGTGTTCAACTCCCCTAACCCTAATCTAACGCTAAACCTAACCCTAACCCTAACCCTAACCCTAACCCTAACCTTCACCCTAACCCTAACCCAGATCTAACGCTAAATCTAACCCTAACCCCAACCCTAACCCTAACCCTAACCTTCACCCTAACCCTAACCCATATTTAACGCTAAACCTAACCCTAACCCTAACCCTAACCTTAACCCTGACCCTGACCCTTACCCTTCTAATGACCAAAGGAAAAAAATCAATCCATTACCATACCTTTCATCTGGTGCTTTTTTTTGGTCATTGGCATGTACCTATAATCTGTAGTTTCTAATACAACTTAATTGAGCTTGCAATTTGGAATATTTTCGGATATTATAGAAGGTATATACTTAAAAATATATACTTTTTGTAAGAACATACACACACATTATATATATATATATATATATATATATATATATTCATTCCATTGACCAATGTTAGTACTAGCAAAGTATTACGCATCTTTCGGCTCACAATTGGCCTTTTTTGCTAGGAACAAAGTGTAGTATCTGTTCTGATACTACACTTCCGCTTTTCTATCCTATGTCAGTGAAGGAGAAATCCTTTTAGAATAAAGCAAGCTTTTGTCCCTATCCAGGTACCCCTTAAGTAAATAGGGTCAATTAGATGTCTTATTAACCTTTATCCTCGAGTGGTTCTTGGCCTTGATAAATGGTGACCCAAGTTCTCTGTTATAAATCAGTTCTTTGAAAGATTGCGATATTGGTATATAGAGCAGTAATTGAATGCAATAAAACATTTCAATCCATCTTGATCAAATGTGAAAATGTGTGAAGTCTATCAAAAGGCTAAATAAGCTGTTCAATGAAGCTAATTAGGAAGTATGCTCACGTAATGAATGTGAAGAGAAAAACAAAGAAGACAGAAAGAAAGTTCAGAATCTCCCGTTGAGGATTCATTATTTATTTTTTCGAGAGATCAACTTGTATCTGACTACATAGTTTAAAAGTGTTTCTTTCTAGCGTCGGTGATTACAAGATGTAAATCGTTTTAATTGAAAAAATAGTTTCTTAAACACATAATATTATTTTTAGGGAAGGGTTACCCCCTTCCGGCCGCAATGATAGCGAAAGCATTATCCCGCGCAGCTAGAACCACTCCGTCACGCGAGGCTCGTCATTAAACCGACACGCTATTCCGTCTATAGAGGATTCTATAAGGGTAATTATATAGATTTTATATATATCATACATTGCTGCGTGAAGTAGGAATGACAAGGCCATAGTTTAAAAAAGAAATTTTTTAAAACATATTTCACCACAAACAAGGCAGGCCGCCACTGTAGACGTACTGAGAATTTGGGTGTGGGTTTTGGGTGTCACCCCAAGTTGGGAGCAGTGAAGCGAGATGTCTGTTTACATTAGTTTTAAACCTCTGCATGTCGGTACTGTCGGGGAAACAGGGGGCAGGGAGGGAGTTCCAGAGTCCAGCAGCACGAGGAAATAAGCTATTGGAGTAGAAGGCTCTCCGGCATCTGAAGACCTTCACAGTGAATGGATGTGATTTAGCCGATTGTCGAGTTGGTCTAGTGAATTTATGTCGAGGGGGCACCAGAGTGGCCAGTTCATCGGAGCACAATCCATTGAAGTATTTGTAAAACAAGCACAAGGATGCTACATTGCGGCGATGGGACAGGGGCTGGAGCTTCGTTGACAGTGAGGAACACATTAAGTTGGCGACTCTTTTTTGGACCCTGTCAAGGAGGGAGAGACTAGTAGGTGATGCACCAGCCCAGATGTGGCAACAATACTCCATGCATGGGCGGATGGTGGCTTTGTAGAGATACAGGATAATATCAGGTGTGAGGAGTTTACTAGCACGGTAGAGGGAGCCCACTTTCTTTGCTGCAGCCTTGGCAATGTCTTCAATGTATTTGTTCCAATTCATGTTACCTGTGAAGGTTAGGCCGAGGAGTTTTAATGTTGAACTCTCTTCGAAAGAAAAGAAAAGCAAGCTTCTAATGATTTTTTTGGTGTAAAATGGCGGCTATACGAAAGTAAATCCGAGCAGATAAATTATTTTCTGTGAGGAATTAATTTTAATTACATTTTATTGTTCTTAACAACATGGAGCAACGTTCAGCAAAATAAAATGGCTATTCAGAATTAAATATCGATGACAAAAATTGAGAATCCGACTGACTTTATTATGTAGGTAATCAGAACATAAAAAAGTTTGAGTGAATTCACAAATAAAAATCTATTTCGCTCCAAGATTTCTTCAAGCTCCTGACCAAAAATTTCTGTGATCAACTGAAAAAATATATAGTTTTCCAAATTTCCTTATAGTGATCAAATATTTTTTAAGAGAAATATATGTCCGCAATTCTAGAAAAATAGATTATTTCCATTCAAAACGTTCTGAAATTTTTTTGTTTTATTTTACTTCAGTCGAAGTTCTCACAAATCAATCTCTATATGAGATACATAGATCTTCGAATATTCTATTGAACTTCTGCTTTATTTCTCAAACGTTGAAGCTTAGAACATTCATTTTCCTCTCCCAAATTGACCAGTTTACTATGTTATAGTATATTTTTCTTTGTAGTCTCTTGGTCTTACCGGATTCCAGGACAAGAATTCATCTTGTCTGGTGGAGTATCCAGTTACGTTCTGTTACTTGAGGTAACATCACTAGGAGAAGATGCACCATTTCGTCGTATGAGCAAGTGTATAGTCGTACTGAGGGGATCTTATTTATACTGTGAATAATGTTTACTTAAGGTTTACTTATACGGTGAAGTATCCTCATTTCAGGTTTTCCTGACAAACCCTTGTACAGAGAGATCGAAGACACTATTGTCTGTATGTTTTGTGCAAAGTTCAATTGAGTGAGACACCTTTGCGAAGTCTAAAACCCCATTGCATATGATCTGAAATATGATTAAAATTATTCTTGAAGTTAATAAAGTTAGACTGAAAAGAAATCGACTCAATGGACTAAAAGTTATTCATTAAGAGTAGCTAGAAATTTCTAGAGTAGCTAAAAGTCTCAGATGCATCGGACGAGAGAGAGAGAGAGAGAGAGAGAGAGAGAGAGAGAGAGAGAGAGAGAGAGAGAGAGAGAGAAGAGAGAGAGAAAGAGAGATCGAGAGAGAGGGAGAGGGGGAGAGGGGGAGAGAGAGGGGGCGGTGAAAATATGTAGTTACTATACGAACAGGTGGATAGTTTGAGAAAGTTTCGAATGTAACTAATATATTATTCTGAAACTACGCTTTTCAGGTTGTACTGAAGACCGAATGTGTTTACCTCGACTGCGAAGTAAAGTACAAAGTAGGCAACAACAGAGAATAGAGTATACGCGGACAAGGACAAAATTAGGCGTTGATTGAGAGAGCAAAAAAAAAAAGGGAGTTGAAAAAATACAAAATAATTCCCCCTCTCTCTCTGTCTCTCATATATATATATATATATATATATATATATATATATATATATATATATATTCAAATTATTTTCGTTCTTTTTTTTTAAGCATTGGTGATAGGTAATAAGTGTCAATAGAAACCCCTTACAATGCATGATAGATGTTTTTTTTTTGTTTTTTTTTACTGTTATCTTATATATTTCGGAGAAAGACTCCATTTTCAAAGGTATATATTTTTTTAAATAAACAAACTTATAGTTTTGTTTATCGAAGAAACGTCTTGTTGGTCTTACGTATTTATCCGCTCTGTGATGGAATTCGCGGTAGTAGGTAAAAAGAACTGAAGCATCGGGCATGCTGGGAGTTAAATTCAAATTATTTTCGTTCTTTTTTTTTAAGCATTGGTGATAGGTAATAAGTGTCAATAGAAAGCCCTTACAATGCAAGATAGATGTTAAAAATATATCTTTGAAAATGGAGTCTTTCTCCGAAATATATAAGATAACAGTAAAAAAAACAAAAAAACCCATCTATCTTGCATTGTAAGGGCTTTCTATAGACACTTATATATATATATATATATATATACATACATATATATATATATATATATATATATATATATATATATATATATATATATATATGTGTGTGTGTGTGTATTTAGGCAGCATATTTCCATTTAGGCAAACATTATTAAATAACACGGAGTGGTTTTGTTTGATGCGACTTTTTTTTATTTTTTCAATTTTCCGAATTGTCCATCTAATGTTTCGATCAAATAGATGTAAATATGATCCATGACTTTCTTGTTCCATTCTTTTTTCTTTTTTGCAAGTACTTTCGATTTGAATCGTCAAATCATCTTCAGGCGGTATTAGTTTTAGTGTCTTTACTGTTGTGCTCATTTTTGAATTATAACGGCAAGTAGTTTATATTTGAAAACGCGTCTGTAAAGTTGAAATGTACATGAGAGCGTGATGGCGTTCTACACATATGAGAGATTTAAAAGTTTGACTGTTTAAACCGTTAAGAAATTGATGACGTTAAAGAAAGTGCATACAATTCAAACGCATAACTACCTAATGGCTAAGAATTTGGTAATGTTAATTATTATGCTAGACACTTTAAAATGTTGCGACTAGTTTCATAATTGACATTATTAATTGTGGTATGTTTAGTTTTTATGTAGAGGGCTTCGAGTATTTTTAATTTTTTTATATTGCTATCGTGGTGTATTATTTTGGTATTGTTAACAAGGATGTTTCTATAATGGGATATATATATATATATATATGTATATATATATATATATATATATATATATATATATATATATATATATATATATATATATATATATATATATGAAGCAATCCAACAAAAGATATAAGCGTCAACTAATATCTTATAATTAGTGAAACATCCGGATAAAAACTGAAGCTCAATATACTGGATAAAGCATTAATATTATAATATAAAATGAAGTAATAAAATAAGGTGTCAATCAAATTTTATTAGAAGTCAAAGTTTAAGATAGAGAGAGAGAGATTAGATTTTCTCACGCGTTGGGGTCCATTTGTTTTTGATGCGTTTTTTCTTCAGTTGAATTTCCTTCCATGTACATTAAATTACAATGCTTTTATTGGAACACTCATTTGAAATATTTCCTTAATTTTCTTTCTCCTGGTTTTTGATGTTAAAAGACGTTGCTTCAATACACATTCTAATATTCTCTGAAGATTAACAGAAAGGCTATTGATCATTCGTAACACTATAAAGTAATGAGACAATTTAATAATTAAAATTGATCATTCGTAACACTATAAAGTAAGGAGACAATTTAATAATTAAAATTGATCATTCGTAACACTATAAAGTAAGGAGACAATTTAATAATTAAAATTGATCATTCGTAACACTATAAAGTAAGGAGACAATTTAATAATTAAAATTGATCATTCGTAACACTATAAAGTAATGAGACAATTTAATAATTAAAATTGATCATTCGTAACACTATAAAGTAAGGAGACAATTTAATAATTAAAATTGATCATTCGTAACACTATAAAGTAAGGAGACAATTTAATAATTAAAATTGATCATTCGTAACACTATAAAGTAATGAGACAATTTAATAATTAGAATTGATCATTCGTAACACTATAAAGTAATGAGACAATTTAATAATTAAAATTGATCATTCGTAACACTATAAAGTAAGGAGACAATTTCATAATTAAAATTGATCATTCGTAACACTATAAAGTAAGGAGACAATTTCATAATTAAAATTGATCATTCGTAACACTATAAAGTAAGGAGACAATTTCATAATTAAAATTGATCATTCGTAACACTATAAAGTAATGAGACAATTTAATAATTAAAATTGATCATTCGTAACACTATAAAGTAAGGAGACAATTTAATAATTAAAATTGATCATTCGTAACACTATAAAGTAATGAGACAATTTAATAATTAAAATTGATCATTCGTAACACTATAAAGTAATGAGACAATTTAATAATTAAAATTGATCATTCGTAACACTATAAAGTAAGGAGACAATTTCATAATTAAAATTGATCATTCGTAACACTATAAAGTAAGGAGACAATTTCATAATTAAAATTGATCATTCGTAACACTATAAAGTAATGAGACAATTTAATAATTAAAATTGATCATTCGTAACACTATAAAGTAAGGAGACAATTTAATAATTAAAATTGATCATTCGTAACACTATAAAGTAAGGAGACAATTTAATAATTAAAATTGATCATTCGTAACACTATAAAGTAAGGAGACAATTTCATAATTAAAATTGATCATTCGTAACACTATAAAGTAAGGAGACAATTTAATAATTAAAATTGATCATTCGTAACACTATAAAGTAATGAGACAATTTAATAATTAGAATTGATCATTCGTAACACTATAAAGTAATGAGACAATTTAATAATTAAAATTGATCATTCGTAACACTATAAAGTAAGGAGACAATTTCATAATTAAAATTGATCATTCGTAACACTATAAAGTAAGGAGACAATTTCATAATTAAAATTGATCATTCGTAACACTATAAAGTAATGAGACAATTTAATAATTAAAATTGATCATTCGTAACACTATAAAGTAATGAGACAATTTAATAATTAAAATTGATCATTCGTAACACTATAAAGTAAGGAGACAATTTCATAATTAAAATTGATCATTCGTAACACTATAAAGTAAGGAGACAATTTCATAATTAAAATTGATCATTCGTAACACTATAAAGTAATGAGACAATTTAATAATTAAAATTGATCATTCGTAACACTATAAAGTAATGAGACAATTTAATAATTAAAATTGATCATTCGTAACACTATAAAGTAAGGAGACAATTTCATAATTAAAATTGATCATTCGTAACACTATAAAGTAATGAGACAATTTAATAATTAGAATTGATCATTCGTAACACTATAAAGTAATGAGACAATTTAATAATTAAAATTGATCATTCGTAACACTATAAAGTAAGGAGACAATTTCATAATTAAAATTGATCATTCGTAACACTATAAAGTAAGGAGACAATTTCATAATTAAAATTGATCATTCGTAACACTATAAAGTAAGGAGACAATTTCATAATTAAAATTGATCATTCGTAACACTATAAAGTAAGGAGACAATTTAATAATTAAAATTGATCATTCGTAACACTATAAAGTAAGGAGACAATTTCATAATTAAAATTGATCATTCGTAACACTATAAAGTAAGGAGACAATTTCATAATTAAAATTGATCATTCGTAACACTATAAAGTAATGAGACAATTTAATAATTAAAATTGATCATTCGTAACACTATAAAGTAATGAGACAATTTAATAATTAAAATTGATCATTCGTAACACTATAAAGTAATGAGACAATTTAATAATTAAAATTGATCATTCGTAACACTATAAAGTAAGGAGACAATTTCATAATTAAAATTGATCATTCGTAACACTATAAAGTAAGGAGACAATTTCATAATTAAAATTGATCATTCGTAACACTATAAAGTAATGAGACAATTTAATAATTAAAATTGATCATTCGTAACACTATAAAGTAATGAGACAATTTAATAATTAAAATTGATCATTCGTAACACTATAAAGTAATGAGACAATTTAATAATTAGAATTGATCATTCGTAACACTATAAAGTAATGAGACAATTTAATAATTAAAATTGATCATTCGTAACACTATAAAGTAATGAGACAATTTAATAATTAAAATTGATCATTCGTAACACTATAAAGTAATGAGACAATTTAATAATTAGAATTGATCATTCGTAACACTATAAAGTAATGAGACAATTTAATAATTAAAATTGATCATTCGTAACACTATAAAGTAATGAGACAATTTAATAATTAAAATTGATCATTCGTAACACTATAAAGTAATGAGACAATTTAATAATTAGAATTGATCATTCGTAACACTATAAAGTAATGAGACAATTTAATAATTAAAATTGATCATTCGTAACACTATAAAGTAATGAGACAATTTAATAATTAAAATTGATCATTCGTAACACTATAAAGTAATGAGACAATTTAATAATTAGAATTGATCATTCGTAACACTATAAAGTAATGAGACAATTTAATAATTAAAATTGATCATTCGTAACACTATAAAGTAATGAGACAATTTAATAATTAAAATTGATCATTCGTAACACTATAAAGTAATGAGACAATTTAATAATTAGAATTGATCATTCGTAACACTATAAAGTAATGAGACAATTTAATAATTAAAATTGATCATTCGTAACACTATAAAGTAATGAGACAATTTAATAATTAAAATTGATCATTCGTAACACTATAAAGTAATGAGACAATTTAATAATTAGAATTGATCATTCGTAACACTATAAAGTAATGAGACAATTTAATAATTAAAATTGATCATTCGTAACACTATAAAGTAATGAGACAATTTAATAATTAAAATTGATCATTCGTAACACTATAAAGTAATGAGACAATTTAATAATTAAAATTGATCATTCGTAACACTATAAAGTAATGAGACAATTTAATAATTAGAATTGATCATTCGTAACACTATAAAGTAATGAGACAATTTAATAATTAAAATTGATCATTCGTAACACTATAAAGTAATGAGACAATTTAATAATTAAAATTGATCATTCGTAACACTATAAAGTAATGAGACAATTTAATAATTAGAATTGATCATTCGTAACACTATAAAGTAATGAGACAATTTAATAATTAAAATTGATCATTCGTAACACTATAAAGTAATGAGACAATTTAATAATTAAAATTGATCATTCGTAACACTATAAAGTAATGAGACAATTTAATAATTAAAATTGATCATTCGTAACACTATAAAGTAATGAGACAATTTAATAATTAAAATTGATCATTCGTAACACTATAAAGTAATGAGACAATTTAATAATTAGAATTGATCATTCGTAACACTATAAAGTAATGAGACAATTTAATAATTAAAATTGATCATTCGTAACACTATAAAGTAATGAGACAATTTAATAATTAAAATTGATCATTCGTAACACTATAAAGTAATGAGACAATTTAATAATTAGAATTGATCATTCGTAACACTATAAAGTAATGAGACAATTTAATAATTAAAATTGATCATTCGTAACACTATAAAGTAATGAGACAATTTAATAATTAAAATTGATCATTCGTAACACTATAAAGTAATGAGACAATTTAATAATTAGAATTGATCATTCGTAACACTATAAAGTAATGAGACAATTTAATAATTAAAATTGATCATTCGTAACACTATAAAGTAATGAGACAATTTAATAATTAAAATTGATCATTCGTAACACTATAAAGTAATGAGACAATTTAATAATTAGAATTGATCATTCGTAACACTATAAAGTAATGAGACAATTTAATAATTAAAATTGATCATTCGTAACACTATAAAGTAATGAGACAATTTAATAATTAAAATTGATCATTCGTAACACTATAAAGTAATGAGACAATTTAATAATTAGAATTGATCATTCGTAACACTATAAAGTAATGAGACAATTTAATAATTAAAATTGATCATTCGTAACACTATAAAGTAATGAGACAATTTAATAATTAAAATTGATCATTCGTAACACTATAAAGTAATGAGACAATTTAATAATTAGAATTGATCATTCGTAACACTATAAAGTAATGAGACAATTTAATAATTAAAATTGATCATTCGTAACACTATAAAGTAATGAGACAATTTAATAATTAAAATTGATCATTCGTAACACTATAAAGTAATGAGACAATTTAATAATTAGAATTGATCATTCGTAACACTATAAAGTAATGAGACAATTTAATAATTAAAATTGATCATTCGTAACACTATAAAGTAATGAGACAATTTAATAATTAAAATTGATCATTCGTAACACTATAAAGTAATGAGACAATTTAATAATTAAAATTGATCATTCGTAACACTATAAAGTAATGAGACAATTTAATAATTAAAATTGATCATTCGTAACACTATAAAGTAATGAGACAATTTAATAATTAGAATTGATCATTCGTAACACTATAAAGTAATGAGACAATTTAATAATTAAAATTGATCATTCGTAACACTATAAAGTAATGAGACAATTTAATAATTAAAATTGATCATTCGTAACACTATAAAGTAATGAGACAATTTAATAATTAAAATTGATCATTCGTAACACTATAAAGTAATGAGACAATTTAATAATTAAAATTGATCATTCGTAACACTATAAAGTAATGAGACAATTTAATAATTAGAATTAATCATTCGTAACACTATAAAGTAATGAGACAATTTAATAATTAAAATTGATCATTCGTAACACTATAAAGTAATGAGACAATTTAATAATTAGAATTGATCATTCGTAACACTATAAAGTAATGAGACAATTTAATAATTAAAATTGATCATTCGTAACACTATAAAGTAATGAGACAATTTAATAATTAAAATTGATCATTCGTAACACTATAAAGTAATGAGACAATTTAATAATTAAAATTGATCATTCGTAACACTATAAAGTAATGAGACAATTTAATAATTAAAATTGATCATTCGTAACACTATAAAGTAATGAGACAATTTAATAATTAAAATTGATCATTCGTAACACTATAAAGTAATGAGACAATTTAATAATTAAAATTGATCATTCGTAACACTATAAAGTAATGAGACAATTTAATAATTAAAATTGATCATTCGTAACACTATAAAGTAATGAGACAATTTAATAATTAGAATTGATCATTCGTAACACTATAAAGTAATGAGACAATTTAATAATTAAAATTGATCATTCGTAACACTATAAAGTAATGAGACAATTTAATAATTAAAATTGATCATTCGTAACACTATAAAGTAATGAGACAATTTAATAATTAAAATTGATCATTCGTAACACTATAAAGTAATGAGACAATTTAATAATTAAAATTGATCATTCGTAACACTATAAAGTAATGAGACAATTTAATAATTAGAATTAATCATTCGTAACACTATAAAGTAATGAGACAATTTAATAATTAAAATTGATCATTCGTAACACTATAAAGTAATGAGACAATTTAATAATTAGAATTGATCATTCGTAACACTATAAAGTAATGAGACAATTTAATAATTAAAATTGATCATTCGTAACACTATAAAGTAATGAGACAATTTAATAATTAAAATTGATCATTCGTAACACTATAAAGTAATGAGACAATTTAATAATTAAAATTGATCATTCGTAACACTATAAAGTAATGAGACAATTTAATAATTAAAATTGATCATTCGTAACACTATAAAGTAATGAGACAATTTAATAATTAAAATTGATCATTCGTAACACTATAAAGTAATGAGACAATTTAATAATTAGAATTGATCATTCGTAACACTATAAAGTAATGAGACAATTTAATAATTAAAATTGATCATTCGTAACACTATAAAGTAATGAGACAATTTAATAATTAGAATTGATCATTCGTAACACTATAAAGTAATGAGACAATTTAATAATTAAAATTGATCATTCGTAACACTATAAAGTAATGAGACAATTTAATAATTAAAATTGATCATTCGTAACACTATAAAGTAATGAGACAATTTAATAATTAAAATTGATCATTCGTAACACTATAAAGTAATGAGACAATTTAATAATTAAAATTGATCATTCGTAACACTATAAAGTAATGAGACAATTTAATAATTAAAATTGATCATTCGTAACACTATAAAGTAATGAGACAATTTAATAATTAGAATTGATCATTCGTAACACTATAAAGTAATGAGACAATTTAATAATTAAAATTGATCATTCGTAACACTATAAAGTAATGAGACAATTTAATAATTAGAATTGATCATTCGTAACACTATAAAGTAATGAGACAATTTAATAATTAAAATTGATCATTCGTAACACTATAAAGTAATGAGACAATTTAATAATTAAAATTGATCATTCGTAACACTATAAAGTAATGAGACAATTTAATAATTAAAATTGATCATTCGTAACACTATAAAGTAATGAGACAATTTAATAATTAAAATTGATCATTCGTAACACTATAAAGTAATGAGACAATTTAATAATTAAAATTGATCATTCGTAACACTATAAAGTAATGAGACAATTTAATAATTAAAATTGATCATTCGTAACACTATAAAGTAATGAGACAATTTAATAATTAAAATTGATCATTCGTAACACTATAAAGTAATGAGACAATTTAATAATTAAAATTGATCATTCGTAACACTATAAAGTAATGAGACAATTTAATAATTAAAATTGATCATTCGTAACACTATAAAGTAATGAGACAATTTAATAATTAAAATATGAACGAGAATAAATGATTTTATTTCTTTTTTAAATTTTACAAAATAATTCACAGCATAGTGCATCTTCTTTATTAAATAAGACATGGCACAAGTCGGCCTTTTGGATGCGATCAAAGTGTAGTATCTGTTCCGATGGATGCTACACCCCTTAGAACGGCATTGATTCCACCGGTCTTAGCGATTGTTCTGTGCAGTTCTAGGAGGTCTACCCTCCCAGGCTTTGCCTTTCCACCCTTCGAGAAGGGGTTAGTTTATTGCTAATCGCCTGATGCGCTCCACCGGGGAATGCCGACAGGGCTGCCCAGGCATTTTTTGTAGGCCAGAGTGCTCATCCTCTAGGGTGCTGACTTATCAAATCCCACTTTCCAACCTTGTGTCACATCTTACCGCTGTGGGATGGAGATAAATACAAAAAAAGAAGACATCTCACAAGGTTGAAATTGGTTGGGTTAGGGTTAGGGTTAGGGTTGGGGTGGAGGTCGGCTGTCGGGTTAGGGTTTATTCTCTAAACTTGTTTCAGTCACCAAAATACCACATTCACTCGATGGGTAAAACCTACTTAACATTATCCCAAATAGTTTAACGTTTTTCGTGTAAGGAGAAATTGAGTACACATGTTTGTTTCGACTATCACCACGCGTGTTTACGTGTGTGTAAATGAGATAAGCAGGAAGATGTGTGTGTGTGTATGTGTTAGCGTGCCTTTGTTTTGTAAATGAGAGTATGCATGTATAGACTTATGTGTACATGTATTCGTTAGCAAGGTGTACTTAGTGAGAGATTGTACGTGTCTACGAACTTGTGTACATGTGTGTTCATTGAGCGACATGTATGTACCTCGCCGGGCGTTGTATTGAGATTATGGCGTACACACGTCCTGGAAGTAATTGCAACTAAGGAGAGACCACATGCTCCCAAACTTCTAAATTGGACCCCCCTCCCCATCGGATGCAGTTTCATGTTATACAAATATATTCTAGGATTATAAATAACGCTGAAATACCGGGGAATGCTTAGTATTGAAGTGTATCTTGTGGTGATACCTCAATTTGCGAGCTTTGGGGAGTGTGGGGTCACCATTCGTTATCATAACTCCCAGGTCCACTCTGACCCGGAGGAGTGGCAGTACCTGCCAGGGTCCCATCTATGGGTTAAATAGAATCTATCTCGGGTATGGCACTAAACTGTCTTGCACACTCTTGGGATAGATGTTCGCCTCTACTTTACTTAACCCAAACCGAAATCCATCTTTACCGGCCCTTTCTACCCCTTTTTGCTGCCTACCCTATTTCCCAACCCTATCAATTAATCAAGCTCTCTGGGTATAACACAAAATTGCATCCGGTGATGATGCCCCAATTTGGGAGATTTGGGGAGTGTTGGGTGACCCCTTTTTTACCATTACTCTCAGATCCACTCTGATCCGGAGGAGTGCTAGTACCTGCCAGGGTCCCATATATGGGTCAAATAGAAGTTGTCTTGGGCACGACACTGAACTGCCTCATAATCTTTAGACTAGGTGTTCGTTTCTTACCCATTCCACTATTCCGAAATACAATTTGTGTATATCCTATTTCCACAACCCTATCCACTACCCAAGCTCACCCTACCGTACCGGGTGTAATACAAAACTACATCCAATGATGGCACCCTTCTTTTCGAGCTTTGATTAGTGTGAGGTGACCTCTTAGTTACAATTACTTCCGGGTTCAATCTGACTTGGAGTCGTAGTACCTGTCAGGGCCCCATCTATGTTTTTACAAATTATACAAAGCAAATTAATGCACAAACCAATCGTATACAAAACATAAATACGGTTTCAATATAAAATGACTCAACGATGGTTTACATGCTGTAAAACCCAACAACCAACTCCCTGGAACTTCACTCATGAAAACCAAACATGCCAGATTGGCATTTTACATCGGCGAATACAATAATAGATATTTGCCGCAATGCTACAAAATTATTAGACACAAAAGTTTTGTTTTGCTTAATTAAATACTCGTTTCACATTTCTGGCGGGAAAAAACAGAATCCGCCATTTTGTTTGCAACAGTCTATTCTAAAAATGGAGACAAAAGAAAAAACGTTTTCAAATTTAAATCAAAGACATGTACGATTTCAGCATAAAATGACCCAACGGTGATTGACATGCCATAAATTCCAACAACCAACCAACCAACTCCTTGGAACTTCACTCATGAAAACCAGACATGCCAGATTGGCATTTTACTTCAGCGAAGACAATAATAGACATTCGCCGCAATGCTACGAAATTATTGAGCACAAAAGTTTTGTTTGTGTTAATTAAATAACAATGTTTACCCGTTTCACGTTTCTGGCGGGAAAAAAAACAAAATCCGACATTTTATTTGCAACAATTTATTCTAAAGATGGAGAGAAAAAGGCGGGTTTCAATGGAACAAAATTGCTTTAAAATACGGCAATTTGTAGCAGAAAGAGATTTAATTCTGATTCTTGGAAAAATATCGATATTGACTGTTTTTAGAATCTATACGATTTATATCTATACGATTTATATCTATACGATTTATATCTATACGAGTTATATCTATACGATTTATATCTATACGATTTATATCTATACGATTTATATCTATACAAGTTATATCTATACGATTTATATCTATACAAGTTATATCTATACGATTTATATCTATACGAGTTATATCTATACGATTTATATCTATACGATTTATATCTATACGAGTTATATCTATACGATTTATATCTATACGAGTTATATCTATACGATTTATATCTATACGAGTTATATCTATACGATTTATATCTATACGAGTTATATCTATACGATTTATATCTATACGAGTTATATCTATACGATTTATATCTATACGATTTATATCTATACGATTTATATCTATACAAGTTATATCTATACGATTTATATCTATACGATTTATATCTATACGATTTATATCTATACGAGTTATATCTATACGATTTATATCTATACGATTTATATCTATACAAGTTATATCTATACGATTTATATCTATACGATTTATATCTATACGAGTTATATCTATACGATTTATATCTATACGATTTATATCTATACGAGTTATATCTATACGATTTATATCTATACGAGTTATATCTATACGATTTATATCTATACGATTTATATCTATACGATTTATATCTATACAAGTTATATCTATACGATTTATATCTATACAAGTTATATCTATACGATTTATATCTATACGATTTATATCTATACGAGTTATATCTATACGATTTATATCTATACGATTTATATCTATACGAGTTATATCTATACGATTTATATCTATACGATTTATATCTATACGATTTATATCTATACGAGTTATATCTATACGATTTATATCTATACGATTTATATCTATACGATTTATATCTATACGAGTTATATCTATACGATTTATATCTATACGAGTTATATCTATACGATTTATATCTATACGATTTATATCTATACGAGTTGTATCTATACGATTTATATCTATACGATTTATATCTATACGATTTATATCTATACGAGGTGTTTGTAAAATCGACGTCATAACTTCGGGATTATGTGTTATATGTGTAAATAATGAGAAACGTTCACCCCAGATTTAAAATGGAAGACAAGAAAAACAAAAACTGGACTCATGGATATTAAATAAAATGATGTCCACTTAATGACTTTTACATTAAATGAAAAAAAATAGTGACAGATGATTGGCACTACCTACCTACGAACCTCTCAATGAAACTTGTATTTTCTATCTTATATATAAAGTAAAGACAGTTTTTTTCTCAATTTGTTGACATAACTAGCTTTCTTAATGTTGTGAAGTAGTCCAACAGTAAAAAGAAGAAGTCAAGTCGAGGTTGGGTTAAATAACAAGTGTATTAACATAAAAAGGTACAAATGTAAGGAAATTGACTGGCACTCGGCTAGACAGTTACAATCCTTTTTCTCAATGGTGATTGTCTACTCGCACTATTTATAGTGAGAACCGGTGTAGTTTCTCTTCTGTTAGAACGGCCGGTGTAACACTTAACAAAAGGTACATAATAAAATCTGTTTCGTCAGTGATTTATGGTAAATATTGGTCTGTGTTCTAAAAAAAGAAAAAATTGTATTACTGATCGATTTTAATACTTTATCTTAGTCGATTCATCAAAAATAAAGGAAAGTAGGGGAGTTTTTATTCTCGCAGTCAAATCTACTCCTCCTGCCACGCATAACACCAGGAAAACATTTATAAGACAAATTTTTAGATTTGTAGTGAAGTAAAAGAAAAGGAAGTCATGATTGTCCTTTTCACTTTCTTTCTTTTGTTGCTTTTTGCTGATGACCCCCAATTGACTATTAAAGAGAAGGGGGTGAAGAAAGAAAGAAAGAAAGAAAGCTGCCTGCTCTGGGTTTAACCCACATTCAACCGAGGAGATGAGCTGTTATGTTTATGTAGTTAACAGCGCTCTTTTTCATAATTGCCGATGTGGCTTAATGAGTTAGCATCTCGGACTTACAGAAAAGGTTTAAGCACATAATATCAATGGTGGCATAGCTCAAGGATATATTCTCTTCCTAATTATCATTAATGACTTTCCAACTCATATTTTGAGATCATTTGTTGACATCTATGTAGATGTCAACTGTCTATGGCAACACTTCGAAGAGCATTAGCGATCAAGATATTGCTGATTCCCTCTCTTCTTGTCTAAAGCACATGATGCAATGGAGACAAAAGTGGCGTGTTACTTTTAACACCTTTAAAACCAACCTTCTCTCCTTTCACAACCAACGCTCAGGTCCTTGTTTTCAAATGAATGGCTCCCCTTGAGAGAGCCCCCCCCCCACCCCCTTTTTTATAAGCTCCTAGAACTGACTTTCACTTCAGATCTAAAGTGGAACACTTACATCCAATCTGTTGTTGGAGACATGGTTGGATCATTCCACTGCTCCAGAAAGTACCTGACTCCTGAAGCAATCTTCTATCTACATCCAAAGATGGAGAATTGCTGCCATATCTGGGGGGGGGGGGAGGTGTCGATCAAAGCATCCTTTCTTGGCTTGCCAGAGTTCAAAATGGAATTAATATTTTATCATTCCTGGTATCCGCCGAAACGATTTCAATTACAAAAATAAATGCATTAAAAACGTTAAAGCTTTCGTTTTTATTTATTTAAAAAAAAGATTTATCTGAAGATTATTTTTACGGTAAGAAGAAAGAGAACATGCATTGTTTTAAAAAGATAACTTCTTTCAAGTTTGAATAATTAAACAAGAGACATGTTCGTTTTGTTTGTTTAAAGAATATTTAAATGAGTGTGTCAATTATTTTTACGGGAGAAGAAAGAGGCAATGTCTGCTGAATATTATTAAGCGTTTACATAAATTTGTTATTTCAAACGAAATATTATTATTAAATAATAATGAGAGTGGAAAGTGACTAACTTGGGTTTACTTCCGGTAGCCTCGTTACTCTCGCTTCCCTTATTTTATCTTTTAGTCCTCACATTCCATGAGCAATGTTTCTGACAAAGGGGGGAGAATTGCTGTTTTATGGGTCATAATCTATCAATCTAACACTTATAGTTCGCTAGTTTGTTTTTTATTTTGAAGTAGTATTTTTTTTCTTTTAGCTCCTTACATCAAGTGGCTTCATGCTTTGTCTGGAGCGATTTCCACACACAAAAAAATTGTTTTTTAAGTAAAGTGTGCAGACAGATGAAAAAAGCCAACGTGAAATTACCAAAGGGTTTCACTAGTATAATACTAATATATATTATAAGGGTTTCACTAGTATAATACTAATATATATTATAATATTATATATTATAAGGGTTTCACTAGTATAATACTAATATATATTATAATATTATATATTATAAGGGTTTAACTAGTATAATACTAATATATATTTCACTAGTATAATACTAATATATATTATAATATTATATATTATAAGGGTTTCACTAGTATAATACTAATACGCTAAAGACATTTCATGTCCGTGCGTACGTTTTCACCTTCCACCGTTTATTTTAAATGATGGGA
>OY744528.1:6408324-6413324 GCA_963556195.1 Sepiola atlantica | reverse complement strand
CGCCAGTTAAGATAACTTATCTAATCTGTCTATGAAAAAAAAGCTTCTATTTCCATTGCGATGCATCATCATTTCATTATGGTCTTATGTAAGTGATAAAATCTACTATTCTTGTCGTGATTAAAATGGTCTATGACGTTGTGGTGACGGTGCGAAGAGACCAAGTGATAAGCGGCCACAACTAGCATGCGCCCGCTGCAAGGAAACAGTGGCTGCACGCGGGAGCTAACCCGAACCGTTTAATTTCGACGCGAGGGTCATGATTATGCAAAATAGGCGCTTTTGGCATTGCTAAATAGCTGAATAAAAAACAAAGTGAGCTTTTTTGCTCAAAGGGAAAGTCTTTGGGGAACGCCACGTCGTTCGCGTGTGTTTTAGACGGTTGTCGATTTATCTTTTGTTGGCGAAGAGGAGAAAAAAGAAAGAACCACTGCTGTTCTTTCAACTCTAAATAATTTACGTGACTGAAATAGGAATTAATTAACCAAATATATCTTTCAGACGTGTTTTATATTGTTTCAAGATAATTACAGCATTGTAAAGAAATACTTTTTCTAAAATATTTTATATTGTTTTATGTTAAATAATAACAATATTCAATTCTCATCGGTACAGTTTTATTTAACTAAAAACATTCTATTGTCACTGAAAGAATATAATATGGACACAGCCTCCGATTTGAAAATTAAAATATTTCAGATTTCCATTAAATTAGACCCATAATAATTAGACACTAAGTAAGGAAGATTTCTTGAATTTCAATTTATTCTTAAGACCCCTTAAGCATAAACCTACAATTTTATACATGTTCTAGAATCCAAATCATGTAATGGATTTTGATCAAAATTGGTATAAGGATTCTAGACATAAGGTTTAATATCATTATATGCTGCTTTTAATCTTCGTAAGGGGACATAAAAGTGGTGAAAAACTGTTATATTCGTGGGATAAATTTTACCCATCACGGAATCGGTATTGTTTTAGTATATATATATATATATATATATATATATATATATATATATATATATATTATTGTTGTTTATTTATCTATGGACGTATACGTTTCGTCTCTTTTCAATCAAGACTCATCAGCATGGAAGTATGACTATTCACTACCGGTCACACGATTCGAAACCCTGGATTACAAGTATTTTTCAACCCCAATCCAACGTCGCTAACCGATAGGCCAATTCTGAACAGCTTATAAACAATGATAATTTTAACACATTTAAGGCGGCGAGACATACAGGCATTCAACTTCTATTCCTGGTCAAACATTCCACTCTCCTCTTTCCCGTCCTCTCCACTCCTTCACCACTCACTGCCATCCACACACACACACACACATATATATATATATATATATATATATATATATATATATATATATATTATATATATATACTTATACACACACACACACACACACACACACACATATATATATATATATATATATATATATATATGTGTGTGTGTGTGGGTGTGTGTGTGTGTGTGTGTATAAGTATACATTCTTTTATTCATACAAACATTATTGGCTAAATATGTGCATATATGTTTCAGCTACCATTTCTTTCAGAATATGGCTTCCTCAGGCCACATAAAAATTAAATTAATAAATCAACGATACATTCCCAAACCTTTCTTAAAACTTTATTTTCATTAAATTTCAAGGGAGGCAATTTAAAATTAAAACTAGTATGTCTTATCTAGCTAGAAAAATACCGACGAGGCCTACAAGAAAAATTCATAGAGAATAGAAAAGGTGACTGCTCTCTCTCCACTCCCTTCTACTCTCTGGTTGCAAGTGTTTTTTTTATTTAAAAAATCAAAGTAGAATAAGTAGTCGTAGTTTAGATTCAACGGCTCACGGGTACATATATATATATATATATATATATATATATATATATATATATATATATATATATATATATATATATATATATATATATATATATATATATATTTCACACCTATCACAACAAATCTCCCCTATCCCCCTCCCCTCACCCATTTCCTCTTTCAATCACTTCTCTCGTACTCTCACCCTTCCACACCTCCCACTCTTAAATCTCCCCATTTTTTCAAATCCTTTCTAAAACCGTGACGCTTACCTATCCACCAAAATCACAGAACCTCCCCCTCCTTTTCTACCCATCTTCCATTCCTCTGCATACAACCCCCCACACGCACATCTTAATTCACCATGACCCCTAACTTTCCTGGTCAAACATTCCACCCTCCTCTTTCCCCTCCCCTCCACTCCTTCACTCACTGCCATCTACATTTACTCCCGCTAACCCCGACCCTTCACTTTTTCACTTACAACCATCCACAGTATCTCTGCTCATCCCCACCCTTCCACTTTTTTCACTCAGTTTCTTCAACATTTATTTTCATTCCTCGCAACTGACTTCACCAGGTCCGGACGTCGGTCCCTACTGTTTTCAAGTAGTGGCTACTATTTCCTCCCTTCAACCCACCATGTCAACCCTATATGTCCACGTACTTGCATGACATTTTTCTTAATATTATCATCCTGAAGAAGTCTTACAAATAAAGACGAAACGTTGATGAACACATACAAACTTCCTTTTTGGTATTTCCTTTTTCATTTCCCATTACGTCGAATTACCATCATCCTTCTTTTCCCGCACATACACACACACACACACACACACGCACACACACACACACACACACACACACACACACACACACACACACATATATATATATATATATATATATATATATATATATATATATATATGAAGTAGAGAACTAAAAGCGAACTTTTAGGAAAGGTAAAACCTCTTGTGAAAAGTATAAAGCTCAATATACCGGATAGATAGATAGATAGATAGATAGATAGATAGATAGATAGATAGATAGATAGATAGATAGATAGATAGATAGATAGATAGAAGGATGAAAAGGAATTCGGGCAGCTTTTTGCCTTGTTTTTCCCCGACAATCTTTGTTTTACTTTTTCAGATTTTAAATCTTGGCTTTTCGCCAACTTATCTATCCCAGCAATTTCCTATGATGATAAGATTTTGATCTTTAAAAAGCCTGGTTTAAGGAAAAAATTAATTAAGTAAATTGCCTTTTTGCGGAATATACCTTGCTATGAGCAACTGAATTGAAAAAAAATCTGCCTCCGTCGCTTTTCTAATTCCTTTTCATCCTTCTCTCTCTCTCTCTCTCTCTCTCTCTCTCTCTCTCTCTCTCTCTCTCTATATATATATATATATATATATATATATATATATATATATAGGGAGAGAGAGATAGAGAGAGATATATAGATAGATAGATAGATAGATAGATAGATAGATAAATAGATAGATAGATATAGTAGTCAAGGTGAGGTCCACATAGTAAAAAACAGAGAATATTTACTGTGTTTATATAATAGTACTCAGTAGAAATAGAGCTATTTTTATATAATAGTACTCAATAGCAATAGAGCTATTTTTATATAATAGTACTCAATAGCAATAGAGCTATTTTTATATAATAGTACTCAATAATCAATAAAGCTATTTTTATATAATAGTTTTACGTATACAACCATTTGACACGTTTCAATAGGAGCTCTTCTAAACCTAATATCTTTAGGTCGAGATATATTTTTAATTATTTATAAAATAAAGATACCGGGTTTACAATAGATCCGGTTGAAACATGTAAGGATATGTAGTCAAATGTTTCTATAAATAAAACTATTATATATATATATATATATATATATATATATATATATATATAAAGATAGATAAAAAGAGGGATTTCCGAATTATTACATATTAAACACGTAAATTCCAGATTCCAATTCACTTGAACTCTAATTTCCCAATTGGAACCCTTTTAAACTTTCGAAATTATATATAAGTTCGTTCAAAATCCGTTTTAATTACGCCCCCCCCCCCCTATCAAAAATATTCACTCAATGACCTGAATTTCACTTCTGCTTTTAGCTTATAATATCCCCACTCCAACTCGCACCGACTTTATTATTTACTAGCGATAAACAGTAACAAAACAATCCCTCCTCTTCTCTTTTTCCCAGTATCAGCCATAGTTCATTTAACTAACCCTATCACCCACTTTTTTATGTTTTATCTTTATCTTGATCCCCTTCCCCCACTTCCTCATTTGGCCTCGTTTTCAACTAATAAACTGTCGCTCTTCTTAGACTTGTTTGAAGTCATTACTTAAATTCCCGACTGCCTGCGTTTAATATACACAGTTCAATCTCAACTTCTGAAAAACTAATGTCATTCTCGATCAACGGAAGTATTTTAAAATGGCCCGAATTCTCAAAATTACTTCCGAATAAGTGCGTTCCACCTACGATTTAACTAAACTTTTTTCTATTGGATTTACTTAATTCTTGAACTTTTTCAATGCTGCATCCACGAAAACTCTTAATTTCCACCTTTAAATCTCCTTTCACTGGACATCTTATCAACGGACATTTACCAACTGGACAGACCCCATATCTTTTTACACGCACGTTCTCAGTCTCCATTACTTAATATTGTTTCAAATTTTGAATTTTGGCTTTTCCACTTCCAACTTATCTATCTATGTTAATTCCTCTGATGATAAGATTTTAATCTTTGAAAAGCCTTGGATTAAGGAAAGAATAATAAACATGTTTTACCGAGTACACCTTGCATTGGACAATCGAAGTTGAAATAAATTTGTCATTCGTACATGTTCATCCCTCTTCTTTCATCTATCTTTATAATTGCTCTATATCGTATATTGAGCTTAAACCATTTCACTATAGGCTCTATCTACTAAAAGTATACTTTTAGTTTCATATTTTATAATATATATATATATATATATATATATATATATATATATATATATATATAAATAGATAGATAGATAGATAGATAAAAAGTTATCCACGGACATGTGTTTCGCAGTTACTGACTGGGCTCGAACCTGCGATTATATATATATATATATAT
>OY744528.1:6398324-6403324 GCA_963556195.1 Sepiola atlantica | reverse complement strand
TTCTATTAAACGTAGGCTTAGCAATAACTCTAGCAACGAAAATGTATTTAAGAAGTCAAGAAATATTGTGATAGGCCATTCGGTTTACTTATATTGAATTCGCGATATCCTTTAAGTATGGCCCGTGTCCATTTTGGTTTAAGTTGAAAGTGATATATAAAAAGTGAGTTATTTTTATTGAAAAAATTAGGCCTAAAAGTAGACGTATTAGCTAATTTAATTGAAGGATTAAAGGAATGTATTATTTAAATGATGAAACCCGTCCAGTGTCTGAATGACTTTTAATTATGGTATATAAGGCTGTAGAAATAGTATTAGCTTAAGTAAGATTCTTGACCCCTTTTCCGTTCTAATCGCAGCCTCGTCTTGAAATTTCGTTCTTCTTTGTTTATATGTAATCTAATGTTATTTAACGTTATCTAATGTAAATTAATCGATTAATAATTAAATTTAGGCCTACTTTTTTATTTCCATATGTATCTATTTTCTTGAAGGTTTCATTCTTGACTTTGTTGGAATCTCTTATTATAGCCCATCTATCATCTCTATACAGGCCGATATTTGTATTATCAAAGATATTTGTGAGGGTATATAGAATATATAATCTCATACGATCCGATTCCTCTGCAGACTTCAAGGCGCCCATGGCCAAATCAAATGAGTTTGTCGTTTTAGTTTTTATCCATTGCTAAATATTATTGATTAAAACTGGTCTACATTTTTTAATAATGATGTGAATTTCACCCTGTAGTATGTCAATATATATCTATGTGTAGCTTCATTGACACAACTATATTTTCATACTACTACTACCACTACTACTACTACTACTACTACTACTACTACTACTAAAATCTTCTCACGTATTAAGCACTGTTGAAGTAAATACTGAAAATCTATAAACAATATATTATATCCCCATATAATATTATATATGTATGTACATAAAATAATAATCATATATATATATATATATATATATATATATATATATATATATATATATATATATATATATATATATATATATATATATATATATATATATGATGGACTCTCCCGTCGATTACGACGTATGTAGATCCAACAACTTTCAGTTGTGTCTAGATCGTTCATGACACCTGAGTCCGGCAAGAGACCTGCAAGGAAAGCCGCAGACAGTGCAAGAGTGTGAGTAATCGGATGCCAGGTGTGGAGCACTCTCTCTAGCTTTTCGCCTCACTCTGGCAGTTCTCATATTATCCACACAGGTCTCGTTGAATCTTTCCAGGCCAATGCAACAAGCTGCTCGCCATGTCTTCCTGTCTTTTGTACAGTCTTCAAAGTTTTTGTGAGGTACTCCAATTGCCGTCAGCGCATTTTTCAGTTTATCTTTGTACCTCAGCAAGGGCCGACCAACATTTCTGTTACCACAAGCTAACTGACTCTGTGTGTGTGTGTGTGTGTGTGTGTATTTATATACGTTTCATCCTTTCAGGAATCGTCAGTGTAGAGAAGATTATTCATACCGGCCGCCGGGCTGGAACCCCGGAACAATATTTATAAATAAATATTATATATATATATATATATATTAGTACTTCATGTATCCACATAAACTATTATAAGGAGATATAATTTTTTATGTGTCAGTTTTCATATATATATGTGTCAGTTTTCATATATATATATGTGTGTCAGTTTTCATATATATATGTGTGTCAGTTTTCATATATATATATATATATATATATATATATATATATATGTGTGTGTGTGTTTGATTACTATTTTATGTATATATATATATATAATTTGCAACACTAAATAAATTAGGAATTCCAACAATACAGACTACATCGTAAACTATAAAACAAACGTTAAAAACAAAACATTTTCGACCCCCCCCCCATCTAATGCTGGTATATACACTGTCACATGCAATAATTGTCATCAGATATGCGTTGGTGAAACTCGACGGGGACTAATGAAAAGGTTTAGAAAACATAAAAGAAATATAAAAGTAACAATTGCCTGAATGCACTTTTCTCCCATGCATTAAAATACGATCATTCTTTTAATTTTAAACAAGCTAGGCTCATTAAATTAATTTAAATAAATCGCAACGAAGACTTCTTGAATCATCACTCATTATTAACTTTAACAAAATTAAACAACGTAACGGCTTCTACAATTTATCTCAGCAAATTTATACTAACCGAACAAAACTTGAATTTAGATCCAGGTTAGCTACGTGACACTACATTCCAAAGAAAACTACATACATGATATCGATTTAAGAAAAACTCATTCATTTTCATAAACACATCACATATTTTGAATTCTGACGACGATGGTTCGTTGTAAAAAAAAATATTTTCGCATCACAAACGCATCAAATATTTCAAATATTGTACTTGTATTTTATTTCTTCCAGTCAATCATCCCGAGCAAGTCTTTAAATAAAAACGAAACGTTGATGAATATATAAATAATTTAGCGTTTTCCTTTTTCAATTTCCATTCCGTAGGAAGATTATTTCAATCGATCAACAGTTTTTAAAAGCTCATCAGGCAGAATATTAACCCGATCCTTCCCTTAGGTCATATTTTGAAAGAATAATATATATATATATATATATATATATATATATGTGTGTGTGTGTGTGTGTGTGTGTGTGTGCGTGCTTCGACCTTCTGACCAGACATCGTATATAATAAGCTGAACGTAACAAAGACGACTGAATGCTTCAATCTCTAAATAACTGGAATCAACAAACGACGATTCCTGCGCGCCAAAGTAAACGAACAAATCCGATTTCTCTTTTGAACTGTGCGGCCTCTGCGTAAATCCAAGTTGCCTTTTTCGCAAATGTCAGCTGCCTTACCGTTTTTCGGTCCAAGAAAAACGGCGTTCTTCGAGGCGAACGAATTTTGGTTCACTTTTCGTGAAATCAAAAAGATATATTTTCACACCATCGTTTTATCTTCCGGGATACAAAAATCAAATCGTCACTTCCGGTCCGTTCAGTTCGTAAATCAAATAACGTTTTCTTTTTGCTGAATGTAAATACGTTGTCTCTAGTTTAAAGGTGCAAAGGAGAATGATAAAAAAGGAAGTCATACGTTTAATTCCGTAGAAACGTTAGTAAATAAACAGATAAACACATCCTATTCAAAAGTTCAGGTAATAGCCTTCAACGAAATACGGACATATTGAATTTAACCCTCTACAATTATATTTTATTACGCAACTTTGTACAGAGGGAAGTGTTAGATAATGCCCTGTGAGAGTTGGACGCATCTATTCGAGACGGGTTTGACTTACGCGATTTATAGCGGAGTCATCCCGTGCAGGTTCGGTTCGATGTGTTTTCCCACGAACGCGGCGACGTTGATTGACCTTAGGTTCGAGAGAAGGTTAAGGGGTTCGGGTTGCACCTGTGCGATCACGAGGTTTGATGACGTCAGAGTCCTCACCGTGGGAGAATTGGATCGAGATTAAATCAGTTACTGACTTGAGAGCGAAGAGTCAATAACACATCATGTAACGGTTACGAGAAAGATTCCGGATGACGGAAAAATATAAGAGCCTTTATGAAATCTAGTAGAATCTTTCATGTTCCTTCCTCTGCAAGTAATTAAGTGATTACAGACTAACGTAGGAATATTAACTAGTGAATTTAGTTAGCGTAACCTCTCTCTCGATCCCAACGAACTCGTTCAAGTCGGCTGATTAAAATAGTCAAATAAAAGCGGCTCTTTGAAACAGAAAAAAGACTTTGTTGTACTGTTAAGAAATTGATTTCAGAGCGAAGACAACAGCCCGAAAATGTTAAACGCGGCGAGCGACCGGCAGAAGATAGCAGTCGCGAAAAATGGTTGCAGACGAGGAGAAACGGTGGTGCGAGTAGTATCACACAATAGCTGCACGGGCGACAAGAAAGAAAAGAGAGAAGAAAAAAGGTTAGTGCAGAGCAGTACGACAACAGTGAACGGAGAACGCGGATCAGTAGCTACGGTATATCAGCCCGTTTCGAAGCAACAGCGAGAGTTCTAATTCTACGATTCCCCAATTCCACGAAGAACGTGTCAATAAAACAGAAGCATATATATATATATATATATATATATATATATATATATATATATATATATATGTATATATAAAATATGAAATTAGAAGTATACTTTTAGTAGATAGAACCTATAGTGAAATGGTTTCAGCTCAATATACGAGATAGAACAATTAAAAAGATAGATGAAAGAAGAGGGATAAACATGTACGAATGACAAATTTATTTCAACTTCGATTGTTCAATGCAAGGTGTACTCGGTAAAACATGTTTATTATTCTTTCCTTAATCCAAGGCTTTTCAAAGATTAAAATCTTATCATCAGAGGAATTACATAGATAGATAAGTTGGCAGTGGAAAAACCAAAATTCAAAATTTGAAAAGATATTAAGTAATGGAGAGTAAGAGCAAGTGCGTGCAAAAAGATATGGGGTCTGTCCAGTTGGTAAATGTCCGTTGATGAGGTGTCCAGTGAAAGACGATTTACAGATGGAAAAGAACTATCTATCTATGTAATTCCTCTGATGATAAAATTTTAATCTTTGAAAAGCCTTGGCTTAAGGAAAGAATAATAAGCATATTTATATTTTTACCGAGTACACCTTGCATTGAACAATCGAAGTTGAAAGAAATTTGTCATTCGTACATGTTTATCCCTCTTCTTTAATCTATCTTATATATATATATATATATATATATATATATATATATATATAGTAGAGAATGGTAGTTTGCTTGAAGCATTGCTGAATATAGTAGTAGTAAGTTTTTGAAAGGCTGTGGGCAATGCAATTCCGGGTAAGATGCAAGTTGAAAGGAAAGGAACAAAAACAATAACAATAAATCGAATACGATATAAGACTTACTATTTATTTTTCCTTTTTTTTTTCTTACATAACAGCAAGAGTGTTTTAGCTGTTCGTGTGATGTCCGGGTGATTAAACAT
>OY744528.1:6378324-6390824 GCA_963556195.1 Sepiola atlantica | reverse complement strand
AAAGGTTGGCGACAAAAATGGTAAAATCCGTTGAATTTTAAGGAAGTCAATCCATTAAAGGCCCAAGTAATCCGGTTAAAAGAGATTGCAATGTAAAAGTTTAGGATGTAAGCCGTGTATTAAAAGCCACTTGAAAGACTCCCATGGGCTTTCCAGATACAGTTTTTATGGAGGTGAATTCAAATGGAGATAAAAAGAAGTAGTTTCAATCCAGGCAAAGAGCTGGTAAAAGCTAGCATCTATGCAGAAACAAAAAGGTTGACTTTTAGTAATTTACTACCAACTTATCTCTCTGTATTCTTCTGATAATAAAACTTGATTCTTTGAAAAGCCATGGCTTAGGGAAGGAAAAATAAATCTCTTGCATTTGAAACACCTTGTTTTGAGCAACCGAGCACGTAATAGATTTTGTATTTTTACAATCTTTATTCTGATCTTTTACTTCTCTCTCTCTCACTCTCTCTCTCTCTCTCTCTCTCTCTCTCTCTCTCTGTCTCTCTCTCTCTCTCTCTCTCTCTCTGTCTCTCTCTCTCTCTCTCTCTCTCTCTCTCTCTCTCTCTCTCTATATATATATATATATATATATATATATATATATATATTCCGAATATTTCATTATTATAGTTATGCAAGTTGTGGTTAAGTGCCATTTGAGTTATCCCCCTTTGCAAATTGGCTGTTTGGAGTCTCTAACCGCTGGATGGCTCTGGTGGGGAGTCAATTTGCATAGGGGTGTGGTTTAGTGCCATTTGAGTTATCCCCCTTTGCAAATTGGCTGTTTGGAGTCTCTAACCACTAGATGGCTCTGGTGGGGAGTCAATTTGCATAGGGGTGTGGTTTAGTACCATTTGAGTTATCCCCCTTTGCAAATTGGCTGTTTGGAGTCTCTAACCACTAGATGGCTCTGGTGGGGAGTCAATTTGCATAGGGGTGTGGTTTAGTGCCATTTGAGTTATCCCCCCTTTGCAAATTGGCTGTTTGGAGTCTCTAACCGCTGGATGGCTCTGGTGGGGAGTCAATTTGCATAGGGGTGGATTTAACTGTATAAAAACTGTACTCTTTTTAAAAAATGTGTCTTGCCAATACGATGAACTATTAAAAAATGTGTCTTGCTAATACGATGGGCCATTAAAAAATTTGTCTTGCTAATACGATGAACCATTAAAAATGTGTCTTGCTAATACGATGGGCCATTAAAAAATGTGTCTTGCCAATACGATGAGCCATTAAAAAATTTGTCTTGCTAATACGATGAGCCATTAAAAATGTGTCTTGCTAATACGATGGGCCATTAAAAAATTTGTCTTGCTAATACGATGAGCCATTAAAAAATGTGTCTTGCTAATACGATGGGCCATTAAAAAATTTGTCTTGCTAATACGATGAGCCATTAAAAAATGTGTCTTGCTAATACGATGGGCCATTAAAAAATTTGTCTTGCTAATACGATGAGCAATTAAAAAATTTGTCTTGCTAATACGATGAGCAATTAAAAAATGTGTCTTGCCAATACGATGAGCCATTAAAAAATTTGTCTTGCTAATACGATGAATCATTAAAAAATTTGTCTTGCCAATACGATGAGCCATTAAAAAATTTGTCTTGCTAATACGATGAGCCATTAAAAAATGTGTCTTGCTAATACGATGAGCCATTAAAAAATTTGTCTTGCTAATACGATGAACCATTAAAAAATGTGTCTTGCTAATACGATGAGCCATTAAAAAATTTGTCTTGCTAATACGATGAGCCATTAAAAAATGTGTCTTGCCAATACGATGAGCCATTAAAAAATGTGTCTTGCTAATACGATGAGCCATTAAAAAAATGTGTCTTGCTAATACGATGAGCCATTAAAAAATGTGTCTTGCCAATACGATGGGCCATTAAAAAATGTGTCTTGCTAATACGATGAGCCATTAAAAAATTTGTCTTGCTAATACGATGAACCATTAAAAAATGTGTCTTGCTAATACGATGAGCCATTAAAAAATTTGTCTTGCCAATACGATGAACCATTAAAAAATTTGTCTTGCCAACACGATGAGCCATTAAAAAATTTGTCTTGCCAACACGATGAGCCATTAAAAAATGTCCTGCAATATTTAAAAATGGCATTGATTATTTATCTTAGTAAAGAAGGTAAGGAATCCTTAGATAAAAAAAGGGTCCTTTCTTAGATAAAAAGGGTCCTTTCTTAGAGAAAAGGTTCTTTGCTTAGATAAAAAATGGTCATTTCTTAGATAAAAAAGTGTTCTTTTCTTAGAAAAAAAGGGTCCTTTCTTAGATAAAAAGTGTCCTTTCTCAGATAAAAAAGGGTCCTTTCTTAGATAAAAAAGGGTCCTACCTAATAGAGATGTTCTTTTGAAGCAGCACATTCATTCAATAAAAAATGCATAATTCAATATTTGACTAAATACGAATATCAGATTCAAATTTAAAAGTTCATGATAATCTTTTTCAACCATCAAATTTTTAAAAGCCTATGTTCGGAACTTGGGAAATCTTCATCGGATGTCCTGCTAACAGGGCAGGCCAAGAGCAGGCTCAAGGCGTCCTCTCGAATAATGACGATGGAGAGACGCTCGTAGGGCCACGTAAATTTGTGACGCCCTTCCTCTGTTGTGGGGACGTCATTAAAAGACCCAGGAAAGCGGCGCCGGTCGCCCCACTCGTCTGCACGGCGATTGGAATCAAAACTGTCGCGAAGACCGTCGTATGTGGATCGCTAGCAAATTATGCGATGAATTCGTGCACAGTAATAATGCACTTTGCTGCATTTAACTGAGTGCTGTATACCATCACCTACTATCAGACCAGTGTGCAATACGTGCACACAGACACACACACACACGCACACACACACACACACGCACACACGCACACGCACGCACACGCATACACACATGTTCTTGCGCAGTCCACCCACACACATACACACGAGTGCATACAAACACGGGCACGTACGAGCACATACGTAAAATATGCACCTCCACGCACGCACATAATACACGCATGTCCACACGTGAACACACGCGCACACAGACCAGCACACATGCATACGCACGCACACACGCGTACACATGTGAACACGCCCGTCACACATACACGCACAAAAAAACACGCGCACAATAAACACACGTACAGGTACACAGTCGCATACGCGGCCCCACACACGCACGCATACAACGCGCACGCATGATTATGCACAAGCACACACGCACACACACATACGCACACACACATTTGCTGCTGTTGTTGTTGCTGTTGCTGTTGTTGTTGTTGTTGTTGCTGTTGTAGTAATGTTCACAGATTCTGGAACAGAGTTGTTTCTTTATTTACAAAACAACAAGGGATGCTAAAATTGAAAAAGTAAAAGAAAAAAGAAAAAAAGAATCGTTTCGGACGAGCGAAATCGATGAGGTATATCCATTACAACACAAAGAAAACTATTTCACACGTGGACAATAAACAAACACGTAATACTTACACTTCGGAAACAAACAAACGGTTTTGCTTCCGGCGACAAAATATACACTCTTTATACTCCCACCCTCACATAACATACATATGTTTTTATTATTTTTTATTTTTTCAATATTGTTTATGCTTCTATTTGCCGTTAGCCAAATGCTCGTTCGCTGTCACCCCCCTTCTCTCTCTCTCTTTCTCTCTCTCTCTTTCTCTCTCTCTCTCTCTCTCTATATATATATATATATCTATATCTATATATATATATATATATATATATATATATATATATATATATATATATATATATATATATATATATATATATACATTTTTTACGTACATAAAAGTAATCCATGGACACGTGTTTCTGGTAGAACGCTGGACTATAGACATCAACATCGAGGGTTCGATCTCTATGTAAGTTAGCCATGCTAATGACGGCTGTGAGCCAGAAACACGTGTCCATGGATTACTTTTATGTGCGTAAAAAATTAATATATATATATAAAAAACAAAAAATATGACCTTGAAATGAGGACGACTAATAATGCAGTTTTTCTGCATCTTAAGCACTTAGGAAGTGAAACAATTAAATATAATAGTAAGCTCAATAACAACGTGCTGAAAATCACCTATAAAAAACGATTACATAGAAACCATTATATATATATATATATATATATATATATATATATATATATATATATAAAGTATTTTTATTTAATTTTAAACAATGTCAAATGTTAAGAAGAACAGATTCACATCATTTAACAAAAAAACTGTTTTTATTTTCAGCATACAATTGTTTCGGCTTACCACCAAGATATTTGAAAAATCCTCCTATACTATATGCATTTGTTTCCTGGTATGGCGATCATCAGTGCTCATATATAAAACAAACAAAGGCAAAAAAAACAAGGCACGACACCACCCAAGATAGCCGTAGAGGGTCAAGGAGGATGTGAAGACCGAGGAGGGAGAGCACTAACAAAACATATACTGGAGAGTGCGGAGAGTGCTGGGACGTTGGGGAGGCTTATTGCCACCCAAATCTCAAGGGAGACCAATGGTCGTTGCCAGCGAGAAATCAATGGTAGGCGGTTGTTGCGATACCGCAAGGTCATTTGCGCTGATGATCGAAAAGAGGTTGAGAGTACTGGAAATCTAAGGAGGTTCTTTGTCACTCAGACTCCAGGGAACACCACCGGTTGTTGCCGGGGAGCAATCACTGACGGTGACTTGTGTGATAACTCCTAGTGAGAAGAGACAAGTATATTAAAAATATACATTTATTTTATTGTAATCAGATGCACACTAACTATAAAGTAATCGAAACAATAATAAAAATATCATATATAAATATAAATACCCAATTGACAAAAACTCTAAACTCCGAGTTACCATATATTATAAAACAATCTAAAATCTGATTAATACGAAATAACCCGGCATCCAATAAATGCCCGATGAGAGAATGTGTCTCTACAAATAATACATATATTGGCATGACTAGAACAAGTATCTCCCGCCGTTTAACATACCACCTTCCCTCTTTCCACAGCTCACCCTACCAACATCTAATTTCTCGCCGTCTAACATACCACCTCCCCTCTCCTCACAGCTCACCGTACCAACATCTAATTTCTCGCCGTCTAACATACCACATCCCCTTTCCTCACAGTTCACCCTACCAACATCTAATTTCTCGCCGTCTAACATACCACATCCCCTCTCCTTACAGTTCACCCTACCAACATCTAATCTCCCGCCGTCTGACATACCACCTCAGCTCTCCTCACAGCTCCATTTACCAACATCTAATCTCTCGTTGTCTAACATACCACCCCCTCTCCTCACAGCTCCATCTACCAACATTTTAAGAATTTATTTTTAGAAAGTGGCCATGTTTCATTTTTATTGAAAATGCTCAGTGATAATAAATATTTGTAAGATTCGTTTTTTAAAGAATTCAAATTTTGGTTCAACCGCGCCTAAATTGTTCAGAGCAGACGACAATTCAATTTTCAATCCATTTCAGTGATTGACTCAGGGTCATCATCTGATTGGTCAATTTGAGTGACGTGTCAGTTCTAAATGTAAACAACGTGGACGGCAATTTTTTCGCTGGAATATTTTGAAGAAATTATCTTCACATATATTCTGGATGTTGACTGATTAACATCTTGAAAGATGTCTCCGAGAAAAGAATTTTAATTCCTTAGGGAAATTGCACCCTCGTTAATTTGGTAACTCCTTTTCATGTAAAATCGACATTACCATGTCGAAAATTAATTTGAATGATAATTTAAAGATAGCTTTAAAAGTAACGAAATACATTTGAGATGTTTATCTTTTAGTTACGATGTGAATTTTAATTTGGACTTCAGACATTTTAATTTGATGACTATGTTAATCATAATTCGAGGAAGAGATCCTAGAATTATACAAAGATTGTATTTGAAACTCTCAAATACAAACCATTATTTATGAAGAAAACTTATGACGATAAGTTATTATTTGAAAGCTTGTGAAAAGAAATTTGTGACAATATGACTATTTTAAAAGGAAGGCCAGTTTAACCTGATATTTGATTGAGAATATCTCGACAAAAGGATTGTTGATATTCTTTCAGTCTAAAAAAAGGACTAATTGTTTTTAAGGATTGATTGAAAAATATCGACACAAGATCGATAATATTTATTATTTAGTCAGAAGGACTAAAATATTTAAAAGATTTATTGAATTTAATATTCGTTTATCAGAAAGGTAAACGAATAAAGTCATCGAGGATTTGTTTTGATTGGAAGTCTGTAGTCCAGAAATTCGCATTTTAAATATAAAAAAGGAGTTACAATTATTTTAAAGCTAGAAAATAATAATTATGCTATTTTCAGAAACACGAGTAATATTTGTTAAATTATTACTTTAATTTAAAAAAAATCCCAAGAAGATGAAAAAAGCCGGTTTCCAGAATTTTGCTTTATTTAATGAAAATGTCGTCTGCTTGAAGCGGTTTTCTATAAAGAATAAAAAACTTTTTTTCAAGAGAAATTTTATCGCCCACTGATGAGCGAACTAAAAAAAAGAATACACAAGAGAATTTTCACTTCTGTAAAAAAAATATATTGTAAATTGTGAAATTGTTGTTAATATTTTCTTTTTTGAATGACATATGAACATATATGCATGTCAACCTTTTCTTCTTATCTTGAACTTTTTTTTTCATTTTATTGTTAACAAATTTTCGATTCTTTGATACACAAGTTTTGTCTGTTTTCCCCCATTAAAGAATAAAAAGGCGATGAACACGTCTTGCGCTTTAATTTTTTTTTCATTTAAAAGAAAAGATTGATTTGGCGTTTTTAGTAAAAAAAAAAGGAGGGAAACTGAAGACGTTATAATTTTTAATTTTTTCAACATCTAATCTCTCGCCGTCTAACATAACACCCCCTCATTTCACAGCTTCATCTATCAACATCTAATCTTTTTTTTTTAACGTAGTTCACCCCAAACAAGGCAGGCCGTCACTGTAGACGTACGGGGCTACTGAGAAGAAAGAAAAGGGGAGAAGGTTGGGGGGGGGGGGTCAACCTAAACTGGGATCTGCACAGCGAGATGTCTGTCTACATTAATTTTAAATTTCTGCATGTCAGTACTGTCTGGAAACAGGGGGCAGGGAGAGAGTTCCAGAGGCCAGCATCAGGAGGAAAGAAGCTATTTGAGTAGAAAGCTCTCCGGCATCTGGGGACCTCCACAGTGAATGGATGGGATTTAGTTGATTGTCGAGTTGGTCTAGTGAATTTATGTCGAGGGGAACCCGAGTAGCCAATTCATCTCGCCGTCTAGCATAACACCCCATTCTCCTCACAGCTCTATCTACCAACATCTAATCTCTCGCTGTCACACATAACACCTCCCCTCTCATCACAGCTCCATCTACCAACATCTAATCTATCGCCGTCACACATAACACCTCCCTTCTCATCACAGCTCCATCTACCAACATCTACTCTATCGCCGTCTAACATAACACCTCCCCTCCTTTCACAGCTTCATCTACCAAATCTAATCTCTTGCCGTCTAACATAATACCTCCACTCTCTTCACAGCTCAATCTACCAACATCTAATCTCTCGCCGTCTAACATAACACCCCCTCCTTTCACAGCTCCATCTACTAAATCTAATCTCTTGCCGTCTAACATAACACCTACCCTCTTCTCACAGCTCCATCTACCAAATCTAATATTTTGCCGTCTAACATAACACATCTCCCCTTCCTCACAGCTCACTCTACCAACATCTACTCTATCGCCGTCTAACATAACACCTCCCCTCCTTTCACAGCTCCATCTACCAAATCTAATATTTTGCCGTCTAACATAACACCTACCCTCTTCTCACAGCTCCATCTACCAAATCTAATATTTTGCCGTCTAACATAACACCTACCCTTCTTTCACAGCTCCATCTACCAAATCTAATATTTTGCCGTCTAACATACCATCTCCACTCTCTTCACAGCTCCATCTACCACATCTAATCGCACACGAAATTTAAAAACAAGAAATTTATTAAATTTATAAAGACAATATATTAACAAAAAACACTGTCATCCTCGCTGTTTCAAATTGTAACCTTCGCCTCCCTATAACCGAAGCACGTAAACCGCCCATCAACTTAGTTCGATGCGAGGGGGAGAGGATATATTAAAATGTTTTTAAATCCTTCTGAATCGACTTTCGTAATAAAATCACCAGTTCTAATTTTGCATCCTCATCATGTGCCTGGCGAAGAGTCATGCAAGTCGAAACGTTTGCAAATATGGCGAATTCTTATTCACACTGGAGCGCAACATTAGATCGTTGGTATGCCAACTGGAAAAATTGGACCAGAAAAGAAACACACAGGGTCTTTCACTTCTGTTTAATCAAACATGCGCATGTGACAAGGAAAAAATGCTGTCCATATATATATATATATATATATATATATATATATATATATATATATATATATATATATATATATATATATATATATAGAGAGAGAGAGAGAGAGAGAGAGAGAGAGAGAGAGAGGTAAAACACTTTAATATTAAATAATGTTTACAGTGTATATATATATATATATATATATATATATATATATATATATATATATCAGGGCCGGCGGGACAGTTATAAAAGTGGGGGGGGGGGGGCTCTCCTAAAAAGTGGGGGGGGGGGCCAGCCCACATTGCGCCCAGAATGCCAAATATGGGAATAAATTCAATATCTTGACTAAAAATGATCGTCCGATAGTGGTCGAGAGCTCGTTATAAGCGGAATGGAATTCTCTTGGTGATAGAAAAAGAAAAATTCAAAATATTTCAATTTTTTGGCGTCTGGGCTCAAATTACCTTATTTGGGCATATTGGGGAAAAAATCACTGTTTTGGGCATATTTTGGTTTAAAATGATTGTCTGGTAGTGGTTGATGGCTTGTTAGAAGCGGAATGGAATACTCTTGGTGGTAGATAAAGAAACATTAAACAAAATTTAAATTTTTGCGTCTGGGCCCAAACTACCATATTAGGGCATTTGGGACCAAAAATACCTTTTTTGACATAATTTAGACATGAAATGATCTTCCGATCTTGTTGGAAGCATATTAGCAAGTCGCTTCTGGTGAAAAAAGAACAAACAGAAATTTCAATTTTGGGGTGCCTGGTCCCAAATGACCATATTTGGTCATTTTGGGCCAAATACACCTTTTTGGATTAGTCTAGACATAAAATGGTTTTCTAACACTGCTTGATGGCTCATTTGAAACATATCAGCAGGTCGCTTCTAGTATAAATGACAAAATTCAGGAATCAATTGGTTTATCAAATATAGAGAATACATAAAGTTAAAAGTATTAACTGACAAGGTGCATATAAAAGTACAAAAGTAAAAAGTATAAAAGTTTAAATGTATTAAGTATAAAAGTATAAATGTATGTATTGGAATTGGAATAGCTCGTTAGAAGCGTATTAACAAGGCAGACTTGCATTGTTTCTCTGTTCTTCACTTCAAATTGCGTTCATTGGACTTTGCTCAAAAGATACTGTATCGGTTGTTCTGTGGACAGAAAGACTGGAGGGAGGAGTGAATGAATAACTTTGGATATTATGCGGATCCTCAACAATGCGAAAAAAGAATGTATCGATGCAATCCGAAAAATCACCGGTATGTTAATGGATGCACCATTGTTAGGGAGAAAAGCTTTTGCTACCACCTATATGGAGTTGGTTTGGCGGAGATTCGTAGATGGTGGGCCAAATGTAATATTTAGTGTTTGTTGGTGAAAAATAATGAAAATAAGCGTAATGAATTGGTGAGTTTAGTAGCCTGTGATGGATGGGGTTATTTTCCTATTAAGCAAATATGTACAAGGGAAAAATCCTCTCTACTTTATGATATAAAAAAGAAAAGAAGAAGAAAAGAAGAAGATTTTGTATAAAAACTCCTAATTCTGTTATTCCGGTTGATTGTCTGCCGCTGTCTTCAAAAAAAGAAAGCAAATAAATTGTGATTCACAGCTAAACTAAAGAAATGCCAAAATCAATTTAATTCAAGTTTCACGTGTTTTGCTTCGGGGTGTCGATTTTTTGGAGAAGAAAATGAAAGTCCGTAAATATACCTATAGAATAGGGACCTTTAACAAAAACTCACCCATTTCGCCAAATTTTAGATAAAATTGATTGTTGGTCTTATATTGTAATGATGACAATATAAGACCAACAATCAATTAATAGATAAGCTAATTAGATAAAATTAAACACATGCATATCAACTTAATTATTGATGGATGTAAAGTGGGGGGAGGAGAAGTCAAAAAGTGAAGGTGCGCCGTTCATGTATATATATATATATATATATATATATATATATATATATATATATATATAATATATATAAATAAATATTAATTATTTATTACCTACAGACATCGATGTTTTATGCTTCCGCAATCTTCAGTGCAGTAAGTTAATTTCTGACGGTCGGCGGGTGCGAACTCCGATCACAAATCGCCACTGATTCGCAGTCAGGAGCCTTTCCCGTTGGCCACCACAAATTAGCTAAATAGTGCTTCAGTATATGTAGAAAAGAAATTAATAAAGTGCTCGATCGTAAAAAATGTAATATATAAGGCCTATGTCCCCACCCCAAGACCTTTCCGATTATTATAAAATAAATTCTTTTTATACAATATAACACCCTCCTCCCTCTGATATATTATACTATACTTATCAATTTCACATCTCCCCTACCAACCCAAATACAACTCACACTCAACCCCAACCCTAACCCTAACCCTACCCTAACCCTACCCTAAACTCTAACCATAACCCTAAACCCTAACCCTAAACCCTAACCCTAACCCTAAAACCTAACCCCTAACCCTAACCCTAACCCTAACCCTAACTACCCCTACCCCTAACTAACCTTAACCCTAACCCTAACCGTAACCCTAACTAACCGTAACCCTAACCCTAACTAACCCTAACCCTAACCCTAAAACCTAACCCCTAACCCTAACCATAACCCTAACCCTAACCTTAACCTTAACCCTAACCCTAACCCTAACCCTAACCCTAACCTTAACCCTAACCCTAACCCTAACCCTAACCCTAACGCTAACCTTAACCTTAACCTTAACCCTAACCCTAAAACCTAACCCCTAACCCTAACCCTAACCCTAACCCTAACCTTAACCTTAACCCTAACCCTAACCCTAAAACCTAACCCCTAACCCTAACCCTAACCCTAACCCTAACCTTAACCCTAACCCTAACCTTAACCCTAACCCTAACCCTAAAACCTAACCCCTAACCCTAACCCTAACCCTATATATCACAAATAACATAAATTATTAGATACCACATCATATTGATTTTTTTAAACATTTAAATATATTAAGTATATTAAGTCTTACTAGTTAAATACCTAGAAGTATATTCATCGAATGCCCTTAAATAAAAGTTAAAAAATATACAGTGTTCGCTTGTCAGCTATGCGTGAAAAACGGAAAGCAATTTTTCTGCGAATTTCTTTTTCCGGTCTCGACTTATAACTGACTCGCTCTGTCTGCACCATTCTATAATTATTGTTTATTTTATGTAAAATATAAATAAATGCCGCTTTTAAAAAAAGTAATTGAATACTCATTCACTCTAACTCAATCTTATCTATATCTAAAAGTCAATGTTTGTTTATGTGTTGTATAAATCGATATTGGAACATTCAAATAAGCTTTTAAAAGGTTTGGTAGTTTGGTAGTTTTGTTTTACGGCATATCAACCCTTTTTGGGTTATTTAATGCCGAATCTGGTCTTGTTTTCTTCTCTTTTTTGTTTCTTTCCCCTTTTAATATCTGTTTCTATTTAACCCATAGTTGGGACCCTAACAGGTACTACCACTCCGGGTCAGGGTGGACCTGGGAGCAATGGTAATTAAGAGGAGGCTCCACATTCCCCAAAGTCCGTAAGCCGGATCTCACCATCGGATGTAGTTTAAGGTCATATCCAGGACCGGGAGTAGGGTAGGAAAAATAAAAATAAAAAAGGGGAGGGAGAAAGGGAGAGGGGCTGTTGTTTTTGTTTTTGGTTTTGTAGAACATAATTAAGTTTTACAAAAAAAAAAACAAAAAAAAAACGTCAATGTAGGTGAATTTCGTCTCAGGGAGTCACAGGGCAGCCTGATCTGGTATCACCAGTGCTTTTAAAAGGAATATTTTTTCAAGGAATCTGAAGACACCATTGAAAGACATCAATATCGAAGGTTCGATCCTTGCCTAAATTAGCCATGCTGATGACGACTGTTAGCCAACCATTTTTATGTACGTATAAAATTGATTTTAAAAAATATATTTATTTATAATTATTTCCACAGTCAGATAACGCTGCATCCCACACACCATGAAAGCCACAAACCGGAAGTCCTAGATTCGAGTTTCACCACATACAAGAATGTCTATTAATTTAAACAGATTAAGCAAACCG
>OY744528.1:6338324-6373324 GCA_963556195.1 Sepiola atlantica | reverse complement strand
TAGAGTAAATGTGGTATTATGGCGATTGGAAAAGTGAAAATGATGGACACACTTTCAATTGTCTTGTGTTCCTTGTTGGTAAGTATCGTTTATTCGCGAATAAATATTTCAAAGTGTAGTATCTGTTCTGTCTTCAGTAAGGCGGCGAATGGTTTATTGCCTTTCGACCCCTTCTTTCGGAGTGGGGTTATCTATTGAATCATGAGGTGCCCTTATGGAGTTTCCCAACATTACAACCCGACCTTTGAGTAAATGAAAAAAAATAATGGAGAGCTTCGCCGCATGATTGAGAACAGAACTTCCCTAACCCTAACCCTAACTTCCGCCCATGATGGCGGTTTTTCCGTTGTATCAACATATGTGAAGGAATGCCAACGGGACGGACCAGACAATTTTTGCAACTCGACCAGAGTACCCCTTTCAGGGTAGCTGGACTCCTACTATAAACTGATCTTGTGTCTAACCTTGCTTCTATTTCAGGTAAACAAATCTGTTCTGTCCTTAATCAGAGGTGGAGAAATCCTCCTGAACTGACGCAATTTCGTTTTCGTACCTGTCAGTATTCATACCAGCCGAGGTTCGTCTTGGCACCATTCTGGCAACCTAGGGGCTGTCATGAATCATCAGTACGTCCTTTGCCGGGGTGAGGTATGGTCGGGCTTGGTTATAGGAGATGCACTCCTCCAGGCATTACCTCCACCCTCAGGAGGGAACTCGCTTTATTGCCCAACAGCTGAAACGCCCCTACCGGAAAATGCCGACGGGTTCGTTCTTCACTATTTTTGTACGCTTACGGGGGAGTTGGATCACTCCAAACATTAAACTGACTTTATGTCTATGCTTGCTGCAGTGGGAAGCAGGTAAAAAGTGCTCCTAAAACCTGACTGTGTGCCTAACTTGAACAGTAATTTTTAAAAATTAGTATTTTTTAAAAAAAAATAACCCGAGGATATGATGGATCTCACTTGGCCTTTTGGCTAAGATCAAAGTGTAATATCTGTTCCGATGGATACTGCACCCATAGACTAGTATTGTCTTGGCCTTCGGGGCTTGATTTACGCCGGTCTGTGGGTCTGTCCTGTGCAGTTCTGTGAGGTCCACCTTCCCAGGCTTTGCCTCCCCTCTTTGGGGAGAAGTAAGTTTATTGCTTACTGTCTGAGGCGTCCCTACCGGGGAATGCCGACGGGGCTGCCCAGGCAATTTTTAAACCCCACTTTCCCGACCCGACCTTGGGTCACATCTTACTTGTGGGAGTAAGATAAAAACTGGCCTTGTGCCTAACTCCTGGAGAGGAGTAACTCACAACCCGAGGATATGATGTATAGAAATATTAAGCAACAACAGTTTTAGAGGCTGGTGAAAAAATCATCAGGAAATATCAACTGAAAGGGGAGAGGAGGTACTTTACGTTAAACTTAACTGTTCCCTCATCTAAAAATTGAACATGTCGATTTGAAAACAATATCTAATCTGAACATTTAGGACTTACACGATATTAATACAAGTCCCCCCCCCCCCCGAAATGAAGTAACGCACATTTGAGGATGTCGTATATTTAATTGTAAGTATTCGTTATAAAAGTAAATTCTACTTTTGACCAGTCCGATTCTTAGGGTTAGAGAGATTTAAAAAATAGTCAAATGCCCTAAAAAGTTAGAATTATATATATGTCATTTTACGTATAATTTACATGCGAAACAAATCACCCACTTTGAATTAAAAAATATTTTTGAGATGTTCAGAGGTAATCAATAATAAAAAAAAAGAATCTTTTTGGGGGGGGGGTGGGGGTGGGGGTGGGGGTGGGGGCTGATAGCTTAGTGTTCTCACCTTCTTTTAAATTTAATTTCTTTTTAATTTGACAAACTTCTTAATGTTTTCCCTTTATGTATTGTCTCCAAGATTTTGATAAACTCATTGTGAGATTTTCATCTATATCTGTGCCATTTCCCCCTATTTATCCACTTTTTGCCATTTTTACGGTGCCATTTTTACCGTGTTATTTTTACTGCGTCATTTTTACTGTCTCATTTTTACTGTGCCATTTTACTGTGTCATTTTTACCGTGTCATTTTTACCTAAATCCAGTAAAATAATCTATTTAATTTCTACAATGATACATAAAATTACTTGATAAGAAACATGTCAGTAATTTTTTTTTCATAAAATATATCTTTAAAATAGTTTTTAAAAAACTTAGATTTTAATGTTGGAAAAGTTTCACTGACTTTCAAGTGGAAAATGAACTGGCTGCTCTGGTGCCCCCTCGACGCAAATTCACTAGACCAACCCGACAATCTGCCAAATCCCATCCATTCACTGTGGAGGTCTCCAGATGCCGAAGAGCTTTCTACTCCAAAAGCTTCTTTCCTCGTGCTGCTGGACTCTGGAACTCCCCCTTGCTCCCTGTTTTCCTGACGGTACTGACATGCAGAAATTTAAAACTAATGTAAATAGACATCTCGCTGCAAAGCTCCCAATTTAGGTTGTACCCCCATAAATAAAAAAAAAAAAAAACTCTCACTCTTTTTCTCAGTAGCCCCTTACGTCTACAGTGGCGATCTGCCTTGTTTGGGGTGAACTACGTTTTAAAAAATGTACCAACTAAACTGCCAAATAGTTTTGATAATATTAATGATAACCAAGAATCATTTTTATTACTAGATCTTGATTTTATTGCCTTCTATATCAATCCCAATCCATCTTTTTTTAAAAAATAAAACGTTGTTTTACAACCAGACATTGAAAATCAAAATGAAAGAAGAACCGACACCAACATTTGTTCTTACACAAAAATCTTTCAATCCACGAATCAAGGGAGGCACGAGAGCGCTCTATCCCTTAATAGACTACACGAATGGCCTATGCTGGAAATCTCATTTCTTTGATCAATCATAACTCAAAAACCAATAAAACAAATTAGTTAAAACTTTGCACAACATTTTTTTTGATAGGTTCTATAAGTGTGTAGAATTTCAGCATCATTAGTCAAGGCAACCCAGAGATCCAGAAAGTTCAACCATGAAATCATGTTATCTGTGTGTACGTACGTACGTACGTATGTACGTACGTATGTGCCACCCTGTATCTCATCAACTATTTGATGGATTCAGCTGATTTTTGGCAGAGATAGAGGTTCTATGGTCTAGTTGATGGCATTTTAATTTCAGTTTACCATATACCTTACTTTTCCAGAAAATTCCAAAAACCTTAAAAATGACCAGTATTCATACACTTTATTCTATATCTTATCGACCATTTGATGGATTCAGCTGATTTTTGGCAAAGATAGCGGTTCTAGTGTCTAGTTGATGGCATTTTAATTTCAGTTTACCATATACCTTGATTAGTCAAACTACCAACTATATCATTTATGAGAAGGCATTGTATTGAGGGATAGCCTTTACAAAAGTAGTGACATTCCATGAAAAATCCCAGTATACTGAAATCATATGCCCTTAATAGGGTTAAGATGAAAATTCATATACACTAAATGTACAAAATCAAGGAAATTCCCAAATCTTTACACTTTTATTGTCATTAAGGGTATGCGAGCACAACAGTGCTATGTATTTTACTGGTAGGAATTTTTCTTCAGCGCACCTCACACACTTCATCCACTCATGCATAGAGCTTTATACTGTAGTGATGTGATAATGCAATGGTTTGGTTGATATGTAGTCATACCCTTAATGACAATAAAAGTGTAAAAATTTGGGAATTTCCTTGCTTTTGTACATTTAGTGTATATGAATTTTCATCTTAACCCTATTAAGGGCATATGATTTCAGTATACTGGCATTTTTCATGGAATTCATTTATACGTAATTCAACTCAAGACCAAACCTTTGAAAGTGTCTAAAGTTTTTTGTCACACTTTGTGGCAACACCTTTTATGATTCGCCAATGCTGACCGGGAAACTGGACAAAATCAAAAACAGACAAAAGCCCAACAGCATAAAATAAATGAATTAAAAAAATATATTAAAAAAACATTTTTTATATTTTACTTTTAATTAAATTATCAATCATGTTTGATATTATTTTTCTTGACAAAAATATTTTATTTAATTTTTGAACATTTTTCGGAACGTTGTAAATAAATTGCATTTTCTAAAGGTTACCTAGCGAATTCATGCAAAGTTTCATTTTTTTTGCACTCGTTTGTATTTCTTTCTACCAATCTTATCAACGTATATATATATATATATATATATATATATATATATATATATATATATATATATATATATATATTTGTATAATTGGGCAGCATTCTCTCCCTTATACATGTTTGATTAAACAGGAGTGCCAACTTCTGCTTCTTCAGCTTTTGATCCGTTTTTTCTAGTCTTCGTACGACGGATTTGATGTTATAATCCAAGGAGTGTAAAAAATCTCCGTATTTTGTGCGAACGTTTTCGACCGACATCGGTCGTCGTCAGGCGGTTGCAAAATGAAATAAATTGGTGAATCTATCAAGAGGGCGCTCTTTGAAATTATTTCAACAGCACTTCAATACACCTTCACCCCCTCATAACGGGAATGGTTGATGTTTGGTTTATTAATGCGTATAAACAATGCTTCCATTATGGGGAGGCGAACACTGCAACCCGAAACCGCCAGAATGGATGTGTTATTTATTAAAATGTTCCTAAATTCGTTCTTTATATATATATATTAACTAATTAAGTTCACATATTTTTATAAAATGAACTAAAAAGTAAACAAAAATGCTCAATACCAAGTTGAGCTTTATAAATAAATTTATATATACATCAGAACAGCCTACGAAAATTAACTAATGTTTCTGTGCTCGTGCACTTCAACGGAGCTGTCTATCGACTAAATATTAAACTGTTCGATAGAAATTAAAAATACAAAAATATAAATCTGGGCTAGCAAAATTAACTTCTTCCAAAGGTTAGAGCTACTGAGTGAGAAGTAATGACTTTTTAAGCGTGTTATTTATTATCATCACCAACTATTAATCTTGTTTATTATGATTAGGATGTAATATTTTATAATTATTAGTAATAGAAGTTTTTAAAATTATTTTCCTGTTATTATTATTATAATTTTTATTTTTTTTATGGAAATGGCTCCAGACACGGCATGAAGCCACTTGATGTAAGGAGCTAAAGAAAATACTACTTCAAAGTCAAAAACTGGCCAACGATAAGTGTTAGACGGATAATAGATTCCGACCAAGAGAACAGCAATTCTTCCCTCTATGTCAGTGACATCGCTTATGCAATGTGAGGACTAAAGGACAACATAAGGGAAGCGAGAGTTACAAAGCTGCCAAAAGTTAGGGTAAAAATTTAGAGGTTTAGTAAATCCCGGTTGAATTTCGGAAGCGCCCGAGAGTTGACGGAACTATTAACCAATCAGGTTGCAAGCGAGCAGACGATAACTTTTGAAAGAAATTAATTTCTACAATCCGCAGTGCGTTAAAAAATGAATTTCTTACGATCTGTGTCAGCACGTTGAATCCCTCGAAGGACTCATTGAGTTCTGTCATCAACGGTCACTTCTAGCGAAAGACTAACCCTAACCCTAACCCTAAACTTAACCCTAACTCTAAACCCTAAACCCTAAACCCTAAACCCTAAACCCAAAACCCAAAACCCTAAACCCTAAACCCTAAACCCTAAACCCAAAACCCTAAACCCAAAACCCTAAACCCTAACCCCTAAACCCTAAACCCTAAACCCTAAATCCAAAACCCTAACCCCTAACCCCTAAACCCAAAACCCTAAACCCAAAACCCTAAACCCAAAACCCTAACCCCTAAACCCAAAACCCAAAACCCTAAACCTTAAACCCTAAACCCTAAACCCTAAACCCTAAACCCAAAACCCTAAACCCAAAACCCTAACCCAGAAAATGTTAAAAAGAAGAAAAACATTGAAAAAAAAAACATTGAAAAAAAAGAAGAAATTGGTTAAAAACACTGGTTTCGTTGTTTGTTATATAAAAAAATTAAATCTTTTGAAACTTTTCGGTGCACAAAAAAACATTTTATTTAAAAACATATTCTGAACAATGGTTCCTTTTGACAAACAAATAAACATTAGTTCTTTAGCTACTGTTTTTTCGTTATTTATTTTTATATTTGTATTTTACTTTGATTTTCTTCGTCTGAATTTATCGTCTTCTTTTCTATGTTACTAATTAATAGTTCATTGATTTCACTCTTTTATAATTATATTTATAACTTCTATAATATTTCTACCCTCCCCCTCTCTATCACCCACTTCTGTCTCTATTCTAAATGATCTCATGTTATTTCATCTCTATCTATCTATCTTTTTATTCATCTATCTTTTTTATTTTTTTTATTCTTTTTTTATTTTATTTTATTTTATATTTTATATTTTATATTTTATATTTTATATTTCATATTTTATATATTATATTTTATATTTTATATTAATATTCTTTTTTTCTTTTTTTTCTTTTATTTTATTTTATATTTTATATTTTATATTTTATATTTTATATTTTATATTTCATATTTTATATTTTATATTTTATATTTTATATTAATATTCTTTTTTTCTTTATTTTATTTTATTTTATTTTATATTTTATATTTTATATTTTATATTTTATATTTTATATTTTATATTAATATTCTTTTTTTGACATTATGTTTTGCTTTTGATTCTTAACGGCCCCAACCACGTGACTTTCCAAATTTAAATATTTAATTTCTTATCTTTTTTCCTTATTTCATTCTTTCCAAATATGATCTACGGTTAAGATCGGATTCTAACTCTGCCTGATGAGATCTCAGTTTATAATAGTTGTTGATCGATAACATCGACATGCCAGTGTCGCAGACTTTGTACATGTCTGTTTAAATAAAAATAATCATATATATATATATATATATATATATATATATATATATATATATATATATATATATATATATATATATATATATATTGGTACAGAAAAATTAGTACAACATTCGTCCCGTCGGTTTCAAGCACAGAAGGACTTAGCTATCCGGCTCTCTTCTCAACAGAAGCTGAAGAGAGCCGGATGGCTAAGTCCTTCTGTGCTTGAAACCGACGGTACGAATGTTGTACTAATTTTTCTGTACTAATATATATATATATATATATATATATATATATATATATATATATATATATATATATATATATATATATATAAAATTGCAATACAAGCCAAATTAGCAATACAAGATTAATTTTTTTTTCTTACATTAATCCTATCGAGTACGGAATAAAATTCCTTCATCAGGGGTGACCAGTATTGAGTCATTTTTTTTTTTTTCATCAAAAAACAAGAATATAGAAACTTATTTCTTTGTTAATTTGATAAACGTCAATGATGGTACGACGTCATCGCCTTGCTGTTATGAATGGCGGGTAGAATTAAAAAAACCGGTGTCGAACGAAGAATGCGTTGGCACGCTATCAAGTAATGTGTGTGTGTTTATCGTTCAAGTTTCAAAGTATTGCATGGAAAGTTAATAAAATTGAAATATAAGCCAAATTAGCAATACAAGATTAATTTTTTTTCTTACATTAATCCTATCGATTACGGAATAAAATTCCTTCATCAGGGGTGACCAGTATTGAGTCATTTTTTTTTTCATCAAAAAACAAGAATAAAGAAACTTATTTCTTTGTTAATTTGATAAACGTCAATGATGGTACGACGTCATCGCCTTGCTGTTATGAATGGCGGGTAGAATTTAAAAAACCGGTGTCGAAAGAAGAATGCGTTGGCACGCTATCAAGTAATGTGTGTGTGTTTATCATTCAAGTTTCAAAGTATTGCATGGAAAGTTAATAAAATTGAAATATAAGCCAAATGAGCAATACAAGATTAATTTTTTTTTCTTACATTAATCCTATCGATTACGGAATAAAATTCCTTCATCAGGGGTGACCAGTATTGAGTCATTTTTTTTTTTTCATCAAAAAACAAGAATAAAGAAACTTATTTCTTTGTTAATTTAATAAACGTCAATGATGGTACGACGTCATCGCCTTGCTGTTATGAATGGCGGGTAGAATTAAAAAAACCGGTGTCGAAAGAAGAATGCGTTGGCACACTATCAAGTAATGTGTGTGTGTTTATCGTTCAAGTTTCAAAGTATTGCATGGAAAGTTAATAAAATTGAAATATAAGCCAAATTAGCAATACAAGATTAATTTTTTTTCCTTACATTAATCCTATCGAGTACGGAATAAAATTCCTTCATCAGGGGTGACCAGTATTGAGTCATTTTTTTTTTTTTTTCATCAAAAAACAAGAATAAAGAAACTTATTTCTTTGTTAATTTGATAAACGTCAATAATTGTACGACGTCATCGTCTAACTGTTATGAATGGCGGGTAGAATTAAAAAAACCGGTGTCGAACGAAGAATGCGTTGGCACGCTATCAAGTAATGTGTGTGTGTAATCGATAGGATTAATGTAAGAAAAAAGAAAATTAATCTTGTATTGCTAATTTGGCTTATATTTCAATTTTATTAACTTTCCATGCAATACTTTGAAACTTGAACGATAAACACACACACACACACACACACACACATATATATATATATATATATATATATATATATATATATATATATTTCATAAGTTCCAGTATAGTAAAATATAAACAAATGAATAGCTTTACTTAAAACGATAGAATTTCTTCCACTTCCAGTCGCGAGTTCGTTAGTTGTTGGTTGAGCATCGGATGCCTGTGGTCACGGGTCGTAGAGAATGGCGTTTACGTTTGCTATCTGACTCTCTCTCTTTCTCTCTCTCTCTCTCTCTCTCTCTCTCTCTCTATATATATATATATATATATATATATATATATATATATATATATATATATATATATATATATATATATATATATATATATATTTCATAAGTTCCAGTATAGTAAAATATAAACAAATGAATAGCTTTACTTAAAACGATAGAATTTCTTCCACTTCCAGTCGCGAGTTCGTTAGTTGTTGGTTGAGCATCGGATGCCTGTGGTCACGGGTCGTAGAGAATGGCGTTTACGTTTGCTATCTGACTCTCTCTCTCTCTCTCTCTCTCTCTCTCTCTCTCTCTCTCTCTATATATATATATATATATATATATATATATATATATATATATATATATATATATATATATATATATATATATATTTCATAAGTTCCAGTATAGTAAAATATAAACAAATGAATAGCTTTACTTAAAACGATAGAATTTCTTCCACTTCCAGTCGCGAGTTCGTTAGTTGTTGGTTGAGCATCGGATGCCTGTGGTCACGGGTCGTAGAGAATGGCGTTTACGTTTGCTATCTCTCTCTCTCTCTCTCTCTCTCTCTCTCTCTCTCTCTATATATATATATATATATATATATATATATATATATATATATATATATATATATATATATATATATATATATATAAATAGATTATGAATGTTAAAAAAAATAAACAGGGGGAAACATCTGTTCTACACCGTCAAGGTTCGTTGATTGTTACCGATCGCAAACAAAACACCAGCTGACGTAGTCGCGAATAGAACAATAAGTCGTAATAACGTTACATGACGCAATGAACCGCAGCTCGTAAAAATTAAATAACTATTTTTTGTTATCTTTTCCATATATATTTGTTTGATAAACGCCGCTTTAGTAGTGCTTAATCAACACATGCCTATTTACTTGCCCGCCCCCATCCCCACGAGAGCAGTGTTAGACACAAGGTCGGTTTATAATGTGGAGAAATCCATCTCGCCCTAAAAGTGTTGGGATTAAATATCCTTGGAAGGAAGTTTAATTCTCGCACGTCAGAATGCAATAACAATTATGTAGATAAGTGCAAAATAGAAACAGGGCAACAGCTTTTGTGAGAAGGAACACAACAACAATCGTATATAAGTTTAAAGCAGTTTTGCTTGTGAGAAAACATGAGGGCAAATATATACAACAAATGGTGAGTTCAAAGTTGAGAAAGGAGGAAGTTAATTTAGGTTTGCGAAAACGTGCTTCGCAAACTTGTGGGAGTTCTGGTAACAGGTTGCACGTGCGCCCGCCTCCAATTCTGGCTCTTGTCGATGTGTAGTCACTTCAGTCCAAGATGGTTGGTAACAGGAAGGAGTGGGAGCTCTCTGCGATTGCCGTCGAGGGCTTTGTCTCAGAAGGATCCAGCCGCGGTCCTACCAGGTTCAAAAGGTGGGTCGAAAAGAGACCGGGACACAGCGTGCAAGCATTTCTATGGGCTGACTCACGTGACCCCTAAGGGAGTAGGGGTTGGGATTCCTGACAGCCAATCTGTGAGACCCTTAAGGGACAAGGCTGCAGCCAGTCAGTAAGGGGGACGTTAATAAATTCCAATAAAAGAGGCACCTTCGATTAAAAATAAAAATGCCTCAGTCTAGAAGGATTTTCTCATTCACTGAGAGAGGACGGAAAAGATGAAGTGTAGTATGATAACAGGTACTACACTTTGCTATCCGTATCCTCCATGAAGATAAATATAAAACACCATATGAAAAATTAGGCACAAGGACATTCAAAAGTGTGGTGAATATGGGGGTCGTTGGTCATCCTTGGTCTACTATAACTTGTTTGACTATCCTACTCAACTCGAGCAGGGATTGAACTCGTGACCCCCGGTGTCAATCAATGGCCAATAGCAAAGATCCACATTGCCACGACCAAGGCACTTACTTTCTGGCTTCTTAAAACTGCGAATGTAAAATGGCCGCCTTCGTTCATCCACAGCTTTCAAGCCTCGTATCCGTTGCGCTAACAAAACTGCCACTAATCGCATTAGAAGTTATAGAGCTATATAAGTACTTTCTTTGTTTACATATATTTAACCACACTACCAGTGACCGAGAGAAATCTATTTTTTTTACAGAAGATTATTGCTTAACGCGAAGTGGAAAACTTTATTTCTTCTACCACAGAGCTCAACTTACAATAAGGAGGCATATATATATATATATATATATATATATATATATATATATATATATATATATATATATATATATATATATATATAGTCTCGGAAGTTTCTCAACCATTAAAACTATATTAAAAAAAACTAAAAAAAACAAAAAAAACTTATAGTCCCAAGTCTTTCAGTAGAAAATCACTCATGTAAGTCAATTTATTTTTTACAGTTATTATATTAGTTTGTTTCTAACACTATTTTAAGGGATCATCAGTTGTTTACCATGAAAAACTGTTTCGGGAATTTAAACTATATATATATATATATATATATATATATATATATATATATATATATATATATAATAAACTGTTTCGGGAATTTATATATATATATATATATATATATATATATATATATATTTGTACGATTCATCGAGATCTTACATTATGCTTAGTGTCTCTAAAATCTTGACATCACGTGATTCACACGTCAGACAATACTTTGCTCAACCGACGTTGAAATCTTCTAAGTATATGCAAGCTGTTTCTTTTTTTCTGTTCCCACGTTTCTGACATTCTGACCCCGCCAGACAATATATATTTTTTTTCTATGGGTGGAATGGAACTTGTACAGGACTTCAAATGTCTAGGAGCATTCACTGACTGTGGCTATGATATCAAGTCATCGGTCAAATCTATTCTATTTACGGATCAGACTCTTGGGCGCTAAATGCTGCTCGATGGATCTAACACTAACCCTAACTCTAACCCTAACACCAAAATGCTACGCGTCGTCTACAGCATATCGCAAGGAGAGCATGTAATTAACAAAATGCTGTATGGTTGCCTGCTACGGATATCTGCAGTTGTTCAACGCCGACGATGGCTGGACATGTATCTCGAGACTATGTCTCTGCTGGAAAAGTGATTTCTGATCCCCCAAAAGTCAAGCGACTCTCTCTTCTGGAGAAGGACACTGACCTCTCAGGAGTGGAGCTTCTTGTCGCAATGAGTGAACGAGCATCATGGTGCATGAACTTTCACCATCAATTGATCGATGATCAAAGAAGAAGAAGAAGAAAAAGAAGAAGAAGAAGAAGAAAAAGAAGAAAAAGAAAAAGACGAAGAAGTAAAAGAAAAAGAAGAAAAAGAAAAAAGAAGAAAAAGAAAAAGAAGAAGAAGAAAAAGAAGAAAAAGAAGAAGAAGAAGAAGAAGAATGAGAAAAAGAAGAAGAAGAAGAAGAAGAAGAAAAAGAAGAAGAAGAAGAAGAAGAAGAAAAAGAAGAAGTAAAAGAAGAAGAAAAAAGAAGAAGAATGAGAAAAAGAAGAAGAAGAAGAAGAAGAAGAAAAAAAAAGAAGAAAAAGAAGAAGAAGAAAGAGAAGAAGAAGAAAAAGAAGAGAAAGAAAAAGAAGAAGAAGAAGAAAAAGAAGGAGAAAAAGAAGAAAAAGAAGAAGAAAAAGAAAAATGAAAAGAAGAAGAAGAAGAAGAAGAAGAAAAAGAAGAAGAAAAAGAAGAAAAAGAAGAAAAAGAAGAAAGAAGAAAAAGAAGAAGAAAAAGAAGAAAAAGAAGAAGAAAAAGAAGAAGAAAAAGAAGAAGAAGAAGAAGAAAAAGAAGAAGAAAAAGAAGAAGAAAAAGAAGAAGAAAAAGAAGAAGAAAAAAAGAACAAGAAGAAAAAAAGAGGAAAAAAGAAGAAGAAAAAGAAGAAAAAGAAGAAAAAGAAAAAGAAGAAGAAACAGAAGGAAAAAAGAAGAAGAAGAAGAAGAAGAAGAAAAAAGAATAAGAAGAAGAAGAAGAAAAAGAAAAGAAGAAGAAGAAGAAAAAGAAGAAGAAAAAGAAGAAAAAGAAGAAAAAGAAGAAGAAAAAAGAAAAAGAAGAAGATAAAGAAGAAAAAGAAGAAGAAAAAGAAGAAAAAGAAGGAGAAAAAGAAGAAAAAGAAGAAAAAGAAGAAAAAGAAGAAGAAGAAAAAGAAGGAGAAAAAGAAGAAAAAGAAGAAGAAAAAGAAGAAAAAGAAAAATAAGAAGAAGAAAAAGAAGAAAAAGAAGAAGAAGAAGCAGAAGAAGAAGAAAAAGAAGAAGAAGAAGAAGAAAAAGAAAAATAAGAAGAAGAAAAAGAAAAAGAAAAAGAAGAAAAAGAAGAAGAAGAAGAAGAAGAAGACTGTAGTGAAGGAAATGATGCTTTCCATTTAAGTGTGAAATAAGATTATTCGGGCATTTACGACGACAGCTAACAGAACGAAAAAGGCATAAAAAACAAATAAGCAACAAATAAATGTTACCAAAGTCAAGATAAGTTACTCTTTTACTAACCTGGATAAGTTTAGTTGTGCTTTAACCTATTTTAAAGAATTCTTTTTGTTTAAGTTACATCTGAATAAAAAAATGGCTGTTCATGAGCCCAGAACAGGGATCCTTGATAATTGGTGAAAAATCGAAAAATAAACAAAATAGTGTTAGAAACATTTCCAATAAATGTCACCAATCGTGGGAAAATATAATGTTCTACTAGTATTTTACAAAATTTTCGTTTTTTGAGCGATTATTGAAACTGTGTAATTTCAACCATTTCTTTTTCGTTTCAACTGAACAGGTGGATATCAGGTTTCTTTTGAACAAAAAAATGCTTTAAAATAAGTTAAAACACAAATAAACTTAACCAACAGTTTAGTAATTAAAAAAAATCATGTTTAAAAGTAAAAACAATGATTTGAATAAAATTAGTATTTACTGTTCAACCGGAAGTACACTCGGTATCCACTTAACCACGTCACCTTTAATACCGGAAATGAAAGAGTGATATGTCTCTTCCTGCTACACTTTCAAGTGTAGTATCTGTTCCGATGGGTACTGCACCCCATAGACTGGTATTGTCTTGGCCTTCGGGGCTTGATTTACGCCGGTCTATGGGTCTGTCCTGTGCAGTTCTAGAAGGTCCACCCTCCCAGGCTTCACCTTCCCTCTTTAGGGAGGAGTAAGTTTATTGCTTACTGCCTGAGGCGCCCCTACCGGGGAATGCCGACGGGGCTGCCCAGGTAATTTTTAATAGCCAGAGTGCTCACCTCTCGGGCGCTGGCTTTTCAAACCCCACTTTCCTGACCCGACCTTGGGTCACATCTTACTTGTGGGAGTAAGATAAAGCTGGCCTTGTGCCTAACTCCTGGAGAGGAGTAACAAAAATTACTCTTTCAATGTGGTGGTTTATGAAGAAAAGTTCCGCGGCTTAACGTATTGTTAGAGAGGCACGTTGAAAGTAGAGTTTGTATTGGTCGCTCGCTTCCTCCTACTTTCTCTTTTTATCGGTAAGAAAATATGGAAACGATTCTAGAAAAAAATGCGGATTTAATTTTTTTTCTTCTATGATATGAGATTCGAAATAAATTTTTGTTGGGATAAAAATAATCTGAATAATAACGAAACAGATTTGTTAAAATATTGAACCTCAATAAACGCGTTTAAAGACCGACAGACACATGAATTTACTTTATATATAAGATAGACCGCTTAACTGTATGTAAATCTCATAAAATATGTGCCCGTCTCATCGATATTATTTTGTATCGACATTTCTTCGCGTAATTCTACTCCCGTGTGCCCGTATCTATCGAATCATTGGTCCCATCAAAGCAATCCGGATCCAAGCTGTCCAATTCATACTTTTCCAAATCCGATTTGTATCTGCCCAATATTTGTTCGTATGTTTCTAATGTTTGTTCTTCTCTATATAATTCGTGTTCGTATCTATCAGATCTGTCCGATTCATGTTCGTATGGATTCATGTCTCTTTCGTACTAATACAACTTTGATTCATATCTAACCAATTAGGCTATGCACATCTTCATAATCTGTCCACTTTTGTTTCATATCTGTCGAATTATGATCCGTACATATTTAATCTCAGTTCTTATCTATTAAAACTCTATTGACTCAGTGTGTCTAAATCTTGTTAGTACCTCTCCAATAGCGCATCCGTAGCGATCCAATCCGTGTTCGTATCCATATAATTCTTCTTCATATCTAGCCAATCCGGAAAGTTTTGTTCGCATCTGTTCAAGTCTGAATCAAATATGTCCAATTCTATTTCGTATGCATCAAACTATGATTCCTTATCGGTCTAATTTAAAAGAAACAACAACAACAACTTAATTCACCCCGTAAAAGGCAAATATGAAGAAATAAATGGATGAAAACGATTCTAAATAAAAATAAAAACTTAGTTCACCCCAAACGAGGCAAGCTGCCACCGTAGACGTAAGGGGCTACTAAGAATAAGGATGAAAGTTAAAGGGGGTCACCCTAAATTGGGAGCTGTACAGCGAGATTCTTGTTCACATTAATTATAAATTTCTGCATGTCGATACAGTCGGGGAAACAGGGAGCATGGAGGAAGTTCCAAAGGCTGGTATCCCGAGGAAAGAAGCTATTTGAGTAGAAGGCTCTCCGGCATCTTGTAACCTCTACAGTGAATGGATAGTATTTAGCTGATTGTCGGATTGGTCGAGTGTATTTACGTTGAGGACCTACCAGAGCAGCAAGTTCATCGGAGCACATTCCATTGAAGTATTTGTAAGACAAGCACAAGGATGCAACATTGCGGTGATGGAACAGGGGATGGAGCTTGATGAATATTGATGGACCCATTAGATTAGATACTCTTTTTTTGGACCTTGTCTAAGAGGGAGATATTGGTGGATGATGCACCGGCCCAGATGTGACAAAAATACTCCATGCATGGGCGGATGGTGGCTTTGTAGAGATATAGGATACTGTCAGGTGTGAGAAGTTTTCTAGCACAGTAGAGGGAGCCAACTTTCTTTGCAGAAGTATTGGCAATGTATTCTATAATTTGTTTCCAATTCATGTTTTGTTCATATATTTTAAATTAGTGTCTGTATCCATTAATAATTCGTATCTAACCCTAACCCTAACCAATTCCGATTCCTATTCGTTCAATTCTGTGACGTATGTATCTAATTTTGCTTCATGTCCAATTATGATTCGTTTCAGTTTTTTTTTAATTTCTGTTCGTATCACAATTTTATTGTTATCAATTAAATTCTGACTCGTGTCTGGCAATTAAAATTTCTATCAATGAACTTTTATTTTGCATCTGTTCAATTCTCTAGCAACTTTTGTTCGTATGTAAAAAAGTGTAATTCTTATCTGTTGCTATCAAATTCTTATCTGTTGCTATTTAATTCTGATCTGTTGCTATCTAATTCTGATCTGTTGCTATCTAATTCTTATCTGTTGCTATCTAATTCTTATCTGCTGCTATCTAATTTTGATCTGTTACTATCTAATTCTTATCTGTTGCTATCTAATTCTGATCTGTTGCTATCTAATTCTTATCTGTTGCAATCTAGTTCTGATCTGTTGCTATCTAGTTCTGATCTGTTGCTATCTAACTCTGATCTGTTGCTATCTAATTCTTATCTGTTGCTATCTAATTCTGATCTGTTGCTATCTAATTCTTATCTGTAGCTATCTAATTCTGATCTGTTGCTATCTAATTCTTATCTGTTGCTATCTAGTTCTGATCTGTTGCTATATAATTCTGATCTGTTGCTATCTAGTTCTGATCTGTTGCTATCTAATTCTTATCTGTTGCTATCTAATTCTTATCTGTTGCTATCTAATTCTTATCTGTTGCTATCTAATTCTTATCTGTTGCTATCTAATTTTTACCTGTTGCTATCTAATTCTGATCTGTTGCTATCTAATTCTTATCTGTAGCTATCTAATTCTGATCTGTTGCTATCTAATTCTGATCTGTTGCTATCTAATTCTGATCTGTTGCTATCTAATTCTTATCTGTTGCTATCTAATTCTTATCTGTTGCTATCTAATTTTTACCTGTTGCTATCTAATTCTGATCTGTTGCTATCTAATTCTTATCTGTTGCTATCTAATTCTGATCTGTTGCTATCTAATTCTGATCTGTTGCTATCTAATTCTTATCTGTTGCTATCTAATTCTGATCTGTTGCTATCTAATTCTTATCTGTTGATATCTAATTCTGATCTGTTGCTATCTAATTCTTATCTGTTGCTATCTAATTCTTATCTGTTGCTATCTAATTTTTACCTGTTGCTATCTAATTCTGATCTGTTGCTATCTAATTCTTATCTGTTGCTATCTAATTCTGATCTGTTGCTATCTAATTCTGATCTGTTGCTATCTAATTCTTATCTGTTGCTATCTAATTCTGATCTGTTGCTATCTAATTCTTATCTGTTGATATCTAATTCTGATCTGTTGCTATCTAATTCTTATCTGTTGCTATCTAATTCTGATCTGTTGCTATCTAATTCTTATCTGTTGCTATCTAATTATTATCTGTTGCTATCTAATTCTGATCTGTTGCTATCTAATTCTGATCTGTTGCTATCTAATTCTTATCTGTTGCTATCTAATTCTTATCTGTTGCTATCTAATTCTGATCTGTTGCTATCTCATTCTTATCTGTTGCTATCTAATTATTATCTGTTGCTATCTAATTCTTATCTGTTGCTATATAATTCTGATCTTTTGCTATCTAATTCTGATCTGTTGCTATCTAATTCTGATCTGTTGCTATCTAATTTTTACCTGTTACTATCTAATTCTGATCTGTTGCTATCTAATTCTTATCTGTTGCTATCTAATTCTGATCTGTTTCTATCTAATTCTTATCTGTTGATATCTAATTCTTATCTGTTGCTATCTAATTCTTATCTGTTGCTATATAATTCTGATATTTTGCTATCTAATTCTTATCTGTTGCTATCTCATTCTTATCTGTTGCTATCTAATTATTATCTGTTGCTATCTAATTCTGATCTGTTGCTATCTAATTCTGATCTTTTGCTATCTAATTCTGATCTGTTGCTATCTAATTCTGATCTGTTGCTATCTAATTCTTATCTGTTGCTATCTAATTCTGATCTGTTGCTATCTAATTCTTATCTGTTGCTATCTAATTCTGATTCTGTATTCATCAAACTATTACTTGTAAATAAGCTCGCCAGAAACTAAAACTCATTTGTATAAAAATAAGTTCTCAATGCCGGTCTAAAATTCGTGAGGAACTCTTGTCAAGAGAACACCGGTGTTCATGTATGCAAATGACTAACACATACAACATCTTAAATCTCTGAGCATGCGCTCTTTCCCTATGATAAATGGCCGCTCGAAAAGCAAAACACAACGGTCGCTTTGAATTCGGTAAGTTCTCATCTCTCTCCAATTCGGCTTCGCATATGTCAAATTAATATTTGCATCGATCCAATTCTGATTCGTACTTGGCAAAATTCTTGTTTCTATACATCCTATTTTCATTCGTATGCATTCAATTCTTGTCTTTATTTATTCAATTTTGATCTGTAACTGTCCAATTCGATTTCGTATCGATTTGTGGTGTTCGCATCGATCCAATTCTGATTCAGATTTGTCCAATTGTGATTTGCATCTATTCAATCCTCGTTCATATTTATCAAATTCTGACTTGAATATATTTAAGTCGTATTCGCATTTATATATTTTGGATTCGTTTACGTCCAAATATGATTTGTATAGTTCAATTTTTGTCTGTATATATGAAAATCTTGTTCGTAGATATCAAATTCTTGTTTGTAGATATCCAATACTTGTTCATAGATATCCAATTCTTGTTCGCAGATATCCAATTCTTGTTCGTGGATATCCAATTCTTGTTCGTAGATATCCAATTCTTGTTCGTGGATATCCAATTCTTGTTCGTAGATATCCAATTCTTGTTCGTAGATATCAAATTCTTGTTCGTAGATATCCAATTCATGTTCACAGATATCCAATTCATATTCGCAGATATCCAATTATTGTTCGTAGATATCCAATTCATGTTCACAGATATCCAATTCTTGTTCGTAGATATCCAATTCATGTTCGTAGATCTCCGATTCTTGTACATAGACATCGTATTATTTTTCGTAGATATCCAATTCTTGTTCACAGATATCCAATTCATGTTCGAAGATATCCAATTCTTGTTCATAGTTATCCAAACGTTGTTTCATATCTATACCATTCTGATTCGTATCTGTCCAAGTTGTGTTCGTATCTTCCCAATGTCGATTCGTATTTATCGAATTCTTATTCATATCTGTCCAATCTGATTCGTATTCTAATAGATACTTATAACGGAAGCACACAATCACTTGAGGTTTAAAACTTTTTAGGGTTATTTTTACAGTATACAATATACATTATACCTGTAGATCTTCACGTAACACCCCCTCCCCTCATAACAGAGGATGCAACTCTCCCTAACACGACCGCTCTCATTAGCGTTTTAAAAATAAGAGAAAGATTTTACTAACTCACCCGATGCGTGTCACTGGGGATTTTCTTGTCTATGCCGCAACTTCCTGAACACGTCAGCTTAATTTTCTAAATTTAACTTCTAATGGAAAATCTGTCTTTAAATTATTATACTTTCACCTGGAAAATTCCGTTTCTACGATTATTTCAACATACGTCAACGTCCATTATTTCTACACAAATATCGTTGGAATCCATACAGTTCTAATCTGTACCTGCTCATTTTCATTTATAGCTAACCAATTATGTTTCTTATTTCGAATCAGTTAGCCTTGACAGAGGAGATGGCAAACGGCCCGATCACCTTACAGAGTTTTCCTTTGCAAACGTCAAATCGCTAACATGGGATAAGACTTGTGTCGACAAATTTGCGCCCTCGTCAAACGGAATTGGCAATAAACACATGACATGTTGCACCGTCAGCAGAGCCCCACAGAGGCCCACAGAGGCCCACAGAGGACCACAGAGGCCGACAGAGGACCACAGAGGCCCACAGAGGACCACAGAGGACCACAGAGGCCCACAGAGGACCACAGAGGATCACAGAGGCCCACAGAGGCCCACAGAGGACCACAGAGGCCGACAGAGGACCACAGAGGCCCACAGAGGACCACAGAGGCCCACAGAGGCCCACAGAGGATCACAGAGGCCCACAGAGGCCCACAGAGGATCACAGAGGCCCACAGAGGACCACAGAGGACCACAGAGGCCCACAGAGGATCACAGAGGCCCACAGAGGACCACAGAGGACCACAGAGGCCCACAGAGGATCACAGAGGCCCACAGAGGCCCACAGAGGACCACAGAGGCCGACAGAGGACCACAAGCGATCAAAACACGCTATTATTCTTGACAGACATGTATTGTAACCGATCACCGTGGAGATCACACCAGGAACCATCGTGAATTAACTTCCCTTTACTGGCGACTCTCCATCGTCGCTATTCAATAAAATGTAAACATAACTATATTTCTTTTAGTTCTATACCGACAATATATCTTCACCGGGACAACACCGGGTAAATAGAGCTAGTTTAATATATAACAAAATAACCAACAGTTTAGTAATTAACACACATGCTAAAAAAAAACAATGATTTTAATAAAATAAGAACCCATTGTTCAACCGGAAGTACACTCAGTATCCACTTCACCACGGCCACCTTTAATACCGAAAATGAAAGAGTGATCTGTCTCTCTCGCTGCTATTCTCTCAATATGGTGGTTTATGAAGAAAATAGTTAGAGAGGCGGAGTTAAAGTACAGTTTGTATTCGTCGCTCGCTTCCTCCTACTTTCTCTTTTTATCAATAAGAAAATATGGAAACGATTCTAGAAAAAAATGCGGAATTAATATTTTTTCTCAATGATATGAGGTTCGAAATAAATTTTTGTTGATAACAATCTAAATAACATGGAAAGTCTTAATAGCCAAATAGATTTGTTAAAATATTGACCTTCGATAAACGCGTCTACAGATCAACAGAAAAAAAATGAATTTACTTTATATATAGGATGGACCGTTAAACCGTATGTAAATCTCATAAAATAATACTGTATAAATGAACCCCCGTTTATTATTATTTATTATTAATATTAATTAATATTAATTAATATTAATTATTATTTCTTAGTAAATTGTGATTCATCTTTGTCCAATTCGTGTTTGTATTTATAACATTGTTCTTCCGATCAATCAAATCCTAATTTGAATCCATCGAACTTTGCTTCACGTGTGAGTCTCTATAATTCCGATTGATATCTATAAATATGTGTTCATATTCTTTATACGTATTTACGTCTTATTTTACCCACATACAGAGTGACACCGAAACTCCGCCCCCACCACCAAAAATGTCACTCATTGGTCTAAACTTTAATAATATTCACAACCCTTTCTTCAATCCAATCATATTTGGTACAAATAGACTTCAATCTGTGTCTGACTTGTCCACCAAGTTTCAGTCATAAATGTCCAACAGTAGATCTTCCTTGTCATCTTGAGTTTATATAGTCTTCGCCAAGTCGCCAGCATCCACAGAGTTACCGCGGCACGTTTCATCTAGAAGAAAACTTCAAAGAAAGATTGACCATAATTAACTTATAAAATCTGATCGTGATTTCCCTTGTAAACGTAACTCATGGTATACTTGATTCTGTCTGTGTTACGAACTTTTACGTTCTTCTCAAACATGATTTTATTGACAACTAATCGATTATTAATTGAAATAAAAAATCAAATGTGTAATGAAATGAAACGAACTTCAAGGTTGCTTATGCCCACTTTGTATAGACCAAAAGAATGATACCACTTTTTCTTTTTATAGACCGAAAGTGTACATAAACCATTTCTTTTTATAGACCGAAAGTATACATTAACAATTTCTTTTTATAGACGGAAAGCATACATCTACCTTTTCTTTTTATAGACCGAAAGTATACATTATACATTTCTTTTTATAGACCGAAAGTATACATCGATTTTTTCTTTTTATAGACCGAAAGTATACATTAACTATTTCTTTTTAGAGACCGAAAGTATACATGAACTATTTCTTTTTATAGACGGAAAGTATACATGCACCATTTCTTTTTATAGACCGAAAGTATACATCGATTTTTTCTTTTTATAGACCGAAAGTATACATTAACTATTTCTTTTTAGAGACCGAAAGTATACATGAACTATTTCTTTTTATAGACGGAAAGTATACATGCACCATTTCTTTTTATAGACCGAAAGTATACATCGATTTTTTCTTTTTATAGACCGAAAGTATACATTAACTATTTCTTTTTAGAGACCGAAAGTATACATGAACTATTTCTTTTTATAGACGGAAAGTATAAATGAACTATTTCTTTTTATAGACCGAAAGTATACATTACCCATTTCTTTTTATAGACCGAAAGTATACATGAACCATTTTTTTTTATATACCGAAAGTATACATCCACTTTTTCTTTTTATAGACCCAAAGTATACATCCACTTTTTCTTTTTATAGACCCAAAGTATACATCCACTTTTTACTTTTTATAGACGAAAGTATACATGAACCATTTCTTTTTATATGCCGAAAGTATACATACACTTCTTTTTTAGACCGAAAGTATTCATCCACTTTTTTTTATATAGACCCAAAGCATACATCCACTTTTTCTTTTTATAGACCGAAAGTATACATCCACTTTTTCTTTTATAGACCGAAAGTATACATCAGCTTTTTCTTTTTATAGACCGAAAGTATACATGAACCATTTCTTTTGATAGACTGAAAGCATACATCTACTTTTTCTTTTTATAAACCGAAAGTATACATGAACTATTTCTTTTTACAGACCGAAAGTATACATGAACTATTTCTTTTTATAGACCGAAAGTATACATGAACTATTTCTTTTTATAGACCGAAAGTATACATGAACTATTTCTTTTTATAGACCGAAAGTATACATGAACTACTTCTTTTTACAGACCGAAAGTATACATGAACTATTTCTTTTTACAGACCGAAAGTATACATGAACCATTTCTTTTGATAGACTGAAAGCATACATCTACTTTTTCTTTTTATAGACCGAAAGTATACATCCACTTTTTACTTTTTATAGACTGAGGTATACATAACTCATTTCGCTTTATAGACCGAAAGTATTCATCTACTTTTTCTTTTCATAAACCGAAAGTATACATCGATTTTTTTCTTTTTATAGACCGAAAGTATTCATCCACATTTTCTTTTTATAGACCGAAAGTATTCATCCACATTTACTTTTTATAGACCGAAAGTATACATCCACTTTTTACTTTTTATAGACCGAAAGTATACATCCACTTTTTCTTTTTATAGACCGAAAGTATTCATCCACATTTACTTTTTATAGACCGAAAGTATTCATCCACTTTTTTCTTTTTATAGACCGAAAGTATTCATCCACATTTACTTTTTATAGACCGAAAGTATTCATCCACATTTACTTTTTATAGACCGAAAGTATACATCCACTTTTTACTTTTTATAGACCGAAAGTATACATCCACTTTTTCTCTTTATAGACCGAAAGTATTCATCCACATTTACTTTTTATAGACCGAAAGTATTCATCCACTTTTTTCTTTTTATAGACCGAAAGTATTCATCCACATTTACTTTTTATAGACCGAAAGTATACATCCACTTTTTACTTTTTATAGACCGAAAGTATACATCCACTTTTTCTTTTTATAGACCGAAAGTATTCATCCACATTTACTTTTTATAGACCGAAAGTATTCATCCACTTTTTACTTTTTATAGACCGAAAGTATACATCCACTTTTTACTTTTTATAGACCGAAAGTATACATCCACTTTTTACTTTTTATAGACCGAAAGTATTCATCCACATTTACTTTTTATAGACCGAAAGTATACATCCACTTTTTACTTTTTATAGACCGAAAGTATTCATCCACTTTTTACTTTTTATAGACCGAAAGTATTCATCCACTTTTTACTTTTTATAGACCGAAAGTATTCATCCACTTTTTACTTTTTATAGACCGAAAGTATTCATCCACTTTTTACTTTTTATAGACCGAAAGTATTCATCCACTTTTTACTTTTTATAGACCGAAAGTATTCATCCACTTTTTACTTTTTATAGACCGAAAGTATTCATCCACTTTTTACTTTTTATAGACCGAAAGTATTCATCCACTTTTTACTTTTTATAGACCGAAAGTATACATCCACTTTTTACTTTTTATAGACCGAAAGTATTCATCCACTTTTTACTTTTTATAGACCGAAAGTATTCATCCACTTTTTACTTTTTATAGACCGAAAGTATTCATCCACTTTTTACTTTTTATAGACCGAAAGTATTCATCCACTTTTTACTTTTTATAGACCGAAAGTATTCATCCACTTTTTACTTTTTATAGACCGAAAGTATTCATCCACTTTTTACTTTTTATAGACCGAAAGTATTCATCCACTTTTTACTTTTTATAGACCGAAAGTATTCATCCACTTTTTACTTTTTATAGACCGAAAGTATTCATCCACTTTTTACTTTTTATAGACCGAAAGTATTCATCCACTTTTTACTTTTTATAGACCGAAAGTATTCATCCACTTTTTACTTTTTATAGACCGAAAGTATTCATCCACTTTTTACTTTTTATAGACCGAAAGTATTCATCCACTTTTTACTTTTTATAGACCGAAAGTATTCATCCACTTTTTACTTTTTATAGACCGAAAGTATTCATCCACTTTTTACTTTTTATAGACCGAAAGTATTCATCCACTTTTTACTTTTTATAGACCGAAAGTATTCATCCACTTTTTACTTTTTATAGACCGAAAGTATTCATCCACTTTTTACTTTTTATAGACCGAAAGTATTCATCCACTTTTTACTTTTTATAGACCGAAAGTATTCATCCACTTTTTACTTTTTATAGACCGAAAGTATTCATCCACTTTTTACTTTTTATAGACCGAAAGTATTCATCCACTTTTTACTTTTTATAGACCGAAAGTATTCATCCACTTTTTACTTTTTATAGACCGAAAGTATTCATCCACTTTTTACTTTTTATAGACCGAAAGTATACATCCACTTTTTACTTTTTATAGACCGAAAGTATTCATCCACTTTTTACTTTTTATAGACCGAAAGTATTCATCCACTTTTTACTTTTTATAGACCGAAAGTATTCATCCACTTTTTACTTTTTATAGACCGAAAGTATTCATCCACTTTTTACTTTTTATAGACCGAAAGTATTCATCCACTTTTTACTTTTTATAGACCGAAAGTATTCATCCACTTTTTACTTTTTATAGACCGAAAGTATTCATCCACTTTTTACTTTTTATAGACCGAAAGTATTCATCCACTTTTTACTTTTTATAGACCGAAAGTATTCATCCACTTTTTACTTTTTATAGACCGAAAGTATTCATCCACTTTTTACTTTTTATAGACCGAAAGTATTCATCCACTTTTTACTTTTTATAGACCGAAAGTATTCATCCACTTTTTACTTTTTATAGACCGAAAGTATTCATCCACTTTTTACTTTTTATAGACCGAAAGTATTCATCCACTTTTTACTTTTTATAGACCGAAAGTATTCATCCACTTTTTACTTTTTATAGACCGAAAGTATTCATCCACTTTTTACTTTTTATAGACCGAAAGTATTCATCCACTTTTTACTTTTTATAGACCGAAAGTATACATCCACTTTTTACTTTTTATAGACCGAAAGTATTCATCCACTTTTTACTTTTTATAGACCGAAAGTATTCATCCACTTTTTACTTTTTATAGACCGAAAGTATTCATCCACTTTTTACTTTTTATAGACCGAAAGTATTCATCCACTTTTTATTTTTTATAGACCGAAAGTATTCATCCACTTTTTACTTTTTATAGACCGAAAGTATTCATCCACTTTTTACTTTTTATAGACCGAAAGTATTCATCCCCTTTTTACTTTTTATAGACCGAAAGTATTCATCCACTTTTTACTTTTTATAGACCGAAAGTATTCATCCACTTTTTACTTTTTATAGACCGAAAGTATTCATCCACTTTTTACTTTTTATAGACCGAAAGTATTCATCCACTTTTTACTTTTTATAGACCTAAAGCAAAATCTACTTTTTATAGAGCTACATTTTCCCAACATTAAAAACTGACGGTTTTGTCCAAGTTTACCTCTGTGGAGAGGCAAGTAAATCGTGACATCATCTTTGAGATATAAATTTCGTGGTTACGGTCCGATGAATGTGAAGCACATACAAAATTATGTATGTATATATTTATGTGCTTGTGTGTTTATGTGTTTGTGTGTGTGTATTAATGTTTATGTATTACAGTTCTAAAACAATACCGCTTTCTATTATTGATCGTGTCGCTAGAATTAAGATTAATGTTGATCTTTCTTAATAAATAAATTGCTTGATAACAAGGATGGCGTATCAGTGGAATGAAAAAAAAGATTAAAAAATAAGAAAATTCAAGTACAAAAAAGACAAAACTGTATTAAATAGTGAGAAAAGTAAATTTGGTTTGGTGACAGAAATCGGCAAAACGAGACTCTGTGAAACAGTATGGTGATAGACGACTATTTTTTCGTTTGATTAAGATAAATGTTGGCACTAGAATTCCATTAAAACATTTTAATCTTTAATCTTTTAATTTTTCTTTTCATGAGGATATGTCACATTGTAAAAAAAGTAACTTAGTCGAGTGAGACAGCGATGCACCGATTCGGAATATATGAATCTCAGGTTGATTCTTACGGTGCTAGAAAGACAGACATAGAGAGGAATTTTGTTTTCACTTTTTTGTATTTTATTTTAAAACCCGACCCGACGTTGCACGGGATGAACTTGTTGCAGTCAGTTGAAAACCTGCCGAGAAATCTTTAATACATCTACTTTTGGAGGTGTTTCATCAACACATGAATAAATAAATAAATAAATAAATAAATAAATATATCCGTCTCTTTCTTTTCTTAAACATTTTACTCATTTAATTAACCTACAGTTATGATTTATTTTTAAATAATGGACAAAACCACACTTTTTAATATTCTTACAACTTCTGTTTCAAGTCAATCACCCGAGCACATTATGACGTAAATAATACTATTCCCCTTTTTATTTTTAGTTTCCACACATAGTGTGTGATTTTACGTGCGTGTTGTGTATGTATATGTGCATATATATGTATATGTATATATATATATATATATATATATATATATATATATATATATATATATATACATATATATATATGCATATATATATGCATATATATATACATATATATATATGCATATATATATATATATATATATATATATATATATGTATATGCATATATATATATATATGCATATATATATGCATATATATATGCATACATATATGCATATATATATATGCATATATATATGAGTTTTCTAGCCTGGTATAGGGAGCCTACCTAATTTGCAGCAGACTTGGCAGTATCTTCTATGTATTTATTCTATTTCATGTTGCCTGTGAATGTTAGACCGAGGAGTTTGAAGATTGGATTCTTGGGAAAAATTAACACGCATGAGTAGAGTTGAGCCGGTTTGGGGTGGGGTTGGCATCGGTTTCCTTGCTATTTAAATGAGGTCTAAGTCGCCTAAAATTTAAAATTAATGTGGCCCAATGAGGGGTGGGGGTAATGCTTTACTTCTATCATTATACTAAATATGAGTTAATCATCGTTTGTTTCCGTGACGCTTTTTAATATATAATTTAATAACACAGTATACATGCTAAAATATACTTTAGTTCTGGGATTGAGTTATGCATGAATAGATTGCTTTAATTGTTCTAATTAGCCGTAATTTATATTAAGTGAATAAGTCGCCTATCTTTCTGTTAGCTATATATTTCTCTCGACGTATCTCACAACTGGTCGATGTTTACAGTAGCACACTAAATGCCATATAATCGTTATCTGAATTTATCTCTCTCGCCATCTAGTTTAGGGCTTAAATGCATTAGTCATAAATAATTGTATTTATCTATTAATATACACTATATTTATCATAAATATGGCCTCTCAAAATCTTACACTAGTTGGATTTTCTTATAGTATATATTCCAGTTGACCCTATAAATCAAATCAATAGCGATGGACTTACACCACAATAAAATTAAAATAAATATTATAATCACCAGTATTTATGAGTAATGCATTTAATCCCTAAACTAGATGGCGAGAGAGATAAATATAGATAATGATCATATAGTGTGTTACTGATCCTATCTATCGGTATAAACTTATGTGGATGTATATACGATGTACGTATGGAGGGTCCTAGCTATCCTACACAATGTTAGTCGGCCTATACCATAGTATATATATTTTCTACTTGACGTTTTAAATCAAATCAATAACGATGGACACACACCACGATAAAATTCAAATTCAAAATAAATATTATAATCACCACGTCCCATTGGTCCACTTAATTGAGGGAAGCCAGCGTGGGGTGCATTACGGCGGGTAGGTAGACTAGTAGGTGATAGTCAGATTCCTTTATGAATCGTTAGCCATAACATTGAACCGGATTATCTTTTATGTACGTAAAGAATAAATAAAATATTCATATAAAAAAAAGAAGAAGAAGAAGAAGAGGAAGAAGAAGAAGAAGAAGAGGAAGAAGAAGAAGAGGAAGAAAAAAAGAAGAAGAAGAAGAAAAAGAAAAAAAGAAGAAGAGACTAAAATGGTGTTTATAGTTATTTCAATTCTAACTTTACGTTTGCTCTGTACATACATTGAGCTCTCTGGCAGAAATGATTCCTGTCAGAGACAATACATCCTACTAAATAAACACACACACACACACACACACACACACACACACATATATATATATATATATATATATATATATATATATATATATGGGAAAATGAAAAAGGAAAACCCAAAAAATGGATGTTTTTTATGTGTACATCAACGTTTCGTCTTTATTTATAACACTTCATCAAGATGATAATATAAAGAAAAAGTGGCTACTATTTTCTTCCTCTTTCCCAATATGTCAATGCTATATGTGTTTGTAATTGCATGACATTTCCTTTATATTTTCATCCTGATGAAGTCTTATAAATAAAGACGAAACGTTGATGTACACATAAAAAAACATCCATTTTTTGGTTTTGTTTTGCCCATTACGTCGGATTACCTTCATCCTTCTCTTCCCATATATATATATATATATATATATATATATATATATATATATATATATATATATATATATATATATATATATATATATATATATAATTGTTTATTATCTATGTATGTATACGCTTCGTCAGCATAGAAATATGACTATTCACTACCGGTCATGCGATTCGAAACCCTGGATTACAAGTATTTTTCAACTTAAATCCAACGTCGCTAACCGCTCGGCCAATTTTAAATAGATGATAAAGAATGATAATTTTAACACTTTTTAAAGCGGCTTGACGTACAGGCATTCTACTTCTATTAGGGAAGGAATGATGCATTATAAAGCAAGTGACGTCATGCTGTGTTAGTACTACCATTACAGTGCTCTACTTTTTTTACGAGGAGCGACAAATATATATATATATATATATATATATATATATATATATATATATATATATATATATATATATATATATATATATATAGGCAGCATTTTCTCTTGCAGTAATGTTTAATATAAGAGACAACTCATGTCTAGATATCCTTTGGTAGATCCTTTTAATGGTCCGAATCAGGATCTTAGTTTCGGAGGGAAATTGGCTGATGAATTTGCCATAGTTTGGATTTGTCTCCCAAGTACTTTCAGACCCATTCGGTTAATCAGGAACAGACCATGTGTTAGTATTATAGAAGGTTTTGGTGGGAATTATGTACTAAGTACGAAACTATATTTAGAGCTATAGACATTTTAGAATATTATTACCTATATTAAAGTAAGTATTTTTAATTAGTTTTTTTTTTGGTTTTTATACATAGGGTTTCTAATATATGGAGTTTTTGTTTGTTTGTACTATATTCTAAGATGTTGGTATTCTCTACTAAGAGTTGTCTGACTTCAGATCGGGGCAGGAATGGTCGTTAGTTAAGTGTTGGGCTATGGCGCTAATATATATATATATATATATTAATACTCAAATTTATACAACATATGGACCAATGGTTTCGAGCACAGAAGGCAAACCCCCTGGCTCTCATCAGCATAGAAATTAATTGGTGAAGAAATGATAAAATTAATATAATATAATACTCTTTTAATGGACTCACGTGTGTGCCGTTAAACGAATATAAAGATGATGTGGTCAGGTAACGTTCGAATGAGGCCGTTAAGAATTTGAAATTTAAGGTTTAAGAAACCGGTAGAACGTGCCTTGCAAGTTATGTTTAAGAACACCAATTTCAATTAAATGCACAGCGTTTCATTTCGTTAATGCCCTGGATATAATGTAAGGGACTTGACTCATTTTATGAAAATATTTTTTGGAAAACATTTTGTTCGAGATATTTTATTGGCTTTAAAAAGAATTAATAAGATATAAACTGTTAAGCAATAAATGAATAAATGAATAAATAGATAAATAGAAAATAGAAAATAGAAGGAAAATAGAAGAAAAATAGAAAAAAAATTAAAAGTTAAAAAGGCATATAGAAGAAAAATATGTTAATATAATACAGAATTGAGGACTAAGGGGGATAACTCAGTAAATAACCATTTGATAATATTCTAAAATCTCAAATGTAAGGGGAATATATTAATATATATTTTTATTTCAGGAATATATATATATATATATATATATATATATATATATATATATATATATATATATATATATATATATATATATATATATTGTTGTGGTTGCAAGGTTGAACAATAATTAGTGAGGAATACAATGAAGACGCAAACAACAAGGAGAATGCAATAATAAGTGTATTAAAGAAAAGGTATAGTTACAGTATGTACAAATGAAGGTGTCGAGTCAGAGAGTCTTGGTGGGAGGACATGTACGCTCTTCGGCGTCACTTCCGGTGGCATTTAGGTAACACACACTAAGGCCAACCTAGGCTTGCCATTTATAGTGTAACGTTATTCGTATATGCAAATGAGTGGTTGCCACCACAACACCCCCCTCCCAGGATTTGAAGTCACACAGATTTCAATATCTTTTTCTTTTTGGGTTTACCATCAATGGTTCATTAAATTTTCTTTTCCTACCTGATCTTCGGGGTTCAGGTGTATATTGAGGCGGTTCCAAATTAAAGGATTCGTATATGACATCTATGGTTTCCTCCTCTTCGACTGTTGTCGTATAATCATCATCTTGGATATGACGTTTTTTTATCTGATTTAGGTGCCTTTTATGTATACTCTGTGGACCTTTAATCATATATGTACAATCACCAATGCGTTTATCCACTACTCCACATTCCCAGTAAGATGTGTTATTCTTGTAGCACTTAAAATATACTCGATCTCCCGAGTTATATTTCTTTCTTCTCGTGTGTGTAGTGTTTCGGATAATTGCCTGTCTTGGCAACAGTTTATCAAACGCTGATTTTACCTTTCTGGCAAACATTAGATCAGCTGGTGATATGTTTGATGGTGTACTAGGATGTGGTGTGATCCTATAAACTTGCAAGAATTGTTGCAAAGCTTTTTCTGTTGGTGTTCCAATGGATTTCTTTAACGCTCGTTTTAGCGTGTCCACGAACCTTTCCGCAAGGCCGTTCGACCTTGGATGATACGGCGGAGTCGTGATGTGCTTCACTCGGAACGTGTCGCAAAATTCCTTAAACTCTGCGGATGTGAACTGCGTTCCGTTGTCAGTGACCAGTGTGTCTGGTACACCGAATCTTGCAAACAACTCGTGTAGGAACCCTATTGAGTTGTTCGTTGTTGGATTCCTGCAACGCATTACCTCCGGCCATTTTGTGTAACTATCCACTACAATTAAATAATAGTTTTCTCCTACTGGACCAGCGAAGTCCATGTGGATTCTCGACCATGGTTGGTCGGTTTTCGGCCAAGGTTTGTGTACTATAGGTGGGGATTTTGCTGCTAACTGGCATCCTTTACATTTATTTATTGTTGCTGCTATGTCAGTGTCCATGTTACGCCAGTACACGTAGCTTCTCATTAACGACTTCATTCGATTTATCCCCGGATGTCCCGTGTGGAAATCTCTTAACATCCTATTCTGCAATGTTTTGGGTATTACCACTCTCTCACTGTACAGTAACACATCGTTACATATAACTTCCTGCACCTTTGTGTCCGTTATAATTTTCTCTTTTATGTCCTTTATGTATTCGTCTTTCTCGGCTTCCCTTTTAATGTCCGACAAAGTTACGGGTAGTTCCTTGATGATGTTTGCTACCATATTTTTTACTTCAACATTTGTCCGAATTGCTGCAATGACTGATTCTTCCAGATTGTGTTTCTGTGGTATCAGTCTTGACAGTCCATCCGCATGGCAAATCTTTTTTGATGCTAGATGTTGTAGCTGGAAATCGTAATTAAGTAAGATTGTACCCCAGCGCAGCAATCTATTTGCGGTGTATACCGGCAATCCTTTTTTTGATCCATAGATCGTGACTAACGGTTTATGGTCGGTTTCAAGTAAGAATTGTCTACCATATAAATATCGGTGAAATTTAGTCACGGAAAAGATTATGCTCAATGCTTCTTTTTCGATTTGTGAATATGCCCTCTCGGCTGGTATCAGCGTTCTCGAAGCGTGCGCTATTGGTTTTCTAGACCCATCCGGCATAATATGTTGAATGCATGCTCCTAAGCCGTAGGAACTAGCGTCACTAGCGACGACTATTTTTAATTTTGTGTCAAAGTGCGTTAAGAATAATTCGGATGTTAGTGCGCTCTTTATTTTGTCAAAAGCGGTTTGACATTCTTGCGTCCAGTTCCAAGGTGTATCCTTTTTAAGCAGATTATTTAAGGAGGCTCGCAAGTTATGCATTCCTTCAATAAAAGATTGATAATAATTTACGAGTCCCAAGAAACTCTGCAAGGTTGTTACGTTATCAGGTGCTGGCATATTTTTTATTGCCGCAGATCTGTCTGGGTCTGGACGTCGTCCATGTTTGTTTATTATGTGGCCAAGATACTTAATCTCGCTCATACAAAAGTCACATTTACTTACTTTTACTTTAAAGCCGAATTCTTGTATTCGAGTAAATACTTGTTTCAAATGTTCCTTATGTTCTTGTAGGGATTTGCTCCTGACAACAATGTCGTCCAGGTATGCACATGCGCACTCAATACTACTTAGCATGGTGTCCATCGCTTGCTGAAAAATGGCAGGCGCTACTTTGATGCCAAAGGGCAATCGGTTGTATTTGTATAATCCCTTATGCGTATTGATGCATAGTATTTTTGAGCAATTTTCCTCGACCGGTATTTGCAAATATGCATCGCTCAAGTCTATCTTGGAGAAGATATTACCACCATTTAACTTCGTGAATATTTCCTCTGGGCTTGGTAGAGGGTAATGGTGATCTTTTAATAGGGAGTTGACCCCGGTCGAAAAATCTGCGCACACTCTAACTTCGTCATTATTTTTCTTTACGTATACGGTGGGGGCTGCCCACTCGCTGTGTTCTATTTTTGATAGAATTCCTGTCTGTTCCAATCTATCTAATTCTTTATTAATCTTTTCCAACCCAGCGAACGGTACGTTTCGCTTTTTTCTAAAAATTGGGCTGGCGTTTTCTTTAAGTTCAAACGAGGCCTTGAATTTATTACAGCGACCTAAGTTAGTCGTGAATGCTTCAGGAAATAATTCTTTTAAATTGTCTTTTATATTTACTGTTGTTGGAGAAGAACATTCTATTTTTTTACAGAATGTATTGATTGGCTTATCCCATAGTCCAAATTTCTCAATTAAATCTATTCCAAACAGATTTTCACTATTTTTTAGTACGAATATTTTTAATTTCTTCGTAATCCCTTTTAATTTTATCGGAAGGACAACTTCTTCAAATTTTATACCACCACCAGTTACCGTCCGGGCTGATTTACTCGTTTTCATCATGGTTGGTTTTTACCCAACTTTTTCCATGTATTCAGGTTTATAACAGAAATATCGGAGCCGGAGTCGAGTTGTAACTTTATTGGTGTTTTAAATATTTCCACTTTTACGTATTTTCGCCGATCTTTGTCTAATTTTGTATTTGATTTTGTTTGCTGTACTCTCTTTCTGGTGTAATCTTTATATCTGCAGCAATCGCTTTTGTGTCCCACCTTCTTACAAATGTAGCATTTTTTCTTCTTATAAGGACAATCTGATTCCCAATGCTTTTCTGCACATCTCTTACAGTTATATCTAGGAAGAGGCTTGTTATATTCTGTCCTATATTTATGGTTATTAGGATTGTAATATCCCGTTCCATTTCGATTGCTTTTCTTTGTAAAGTTCTTGGTTGGTGTGTATGGTTTTCTAACTTTTCTTACATATGCCACTCCGGATTCTTCTATATTTTTTTAATCCTTTTTTAGTGTAATGGCCCTTTCACAGTCCTCTGCTAGTTTCTGGAGGGTTAAATCTTGCTCAGATTCCAGCTTAGACAACACTCGTCTGCGTATTTCTGCATTTTTCGTGGAAACTAACCCTTGTGCGAAGATTAGACATTTAAAATCTTCTACCGTTAGTTCCGCAAGCTTAAAATTATCGCAGTTTTTATTGACAACTGATGCGTATGTCAAATAATCTTGGTTGTCCATCTTTCTTAGATTCATGCACAGCCATCTTTTATGAAAAAGAGATATATTTGGATTAAATAATTCTTTTAGTAATTTCACAGCTTCCATGAACTCTAATTCCGCAGTTTTTTTAGGTAATATGTAATCTATGAATTTGCTGTGTTCTGATATACCCAATTTCCTGAGTAAGAGGCTCACTTTCTGGCTATTTGGCCAATTTTTGCAGTCCAGTTGAAAGACATCCTCGTATCTTGTATAGTATGCTTCAAAAGTCTTTCCTTCCTCCGGCACATAATTAAATGTGTCCATACTATTAAAGATAGTTGTATGGGAGAAATTAACACTGTCGACATTTTCTCGATTACTCTTTAGTAGTTCCAGTGTTTTAGCAAAACGTTCATTTTGTCTTT
>OY744528.1:6325824-6333324 GCA_963556195.1 Sepiola atlantica | reverse complement strand
TAAAAATGTGTGTAATATCTTTCTTTTAAAACTTTTCCCTCGATCTCTTTCTTCCTCTTTCCCCTCTCTCTATCTCTGTCCCCTAGTTTTTCTCATTTTGTCTTTCTTTCTCTCACTCTCTCTCTCTATCTATCTATCTATCTATATCTCTCTCTCTCTATATATATATATATATATATATATATAGTGTGAGAGAGAGAGAGAGAGAGAGGGGAGGGGGTATTAGAAGACTATCACAATGCAAGAAATGGAAATATGTCTACGTTGAGAAGTAAGACAAAAACAAGTGATTTTTATATATATATATATATATTTTTAAAAATTATAATTTTTTATATATAGCAAATCTTACTTTATTAGACAAGACTTCAACACTGTGATGTAATGTGTGTGACCGTGTTCCGTAATATATTTCGAGGAAGACCTCTTTATCAAATGGTGGATGTTTCAAATCTCTAAAACACGCGCGAATTGAAACACCCACCATTTGATAAAGAGGTCTTCCTCGGTCACATATTCTTTCTCGGCTGAGAAGATGTTATGATGAACGAAAAGGGTGACTGACTCCCACCCCTCCATCTTCATCTCTCTCTCTCTCTCTCTCTTTCTCTCTCTCTCTCTCTTTCTCTCTCTCTCTCTCTTTCTATTTTTAACTGAAAACATTACTATTCATGAGGAAGGGTAAAAAAAATTGTTTTTTTTTGGGGGGGTAAAATTGTTTTTTTTCTTCTAACTGAAAATATTACTATTCCTGGGGAAAGGTAAAAAAAAATTTCTTTTTTTGGGGGGGGGGGTAAAAAAATTTTTTTTCTTTTTCTAACTGAAATTATTACTATTCATGAGGAAGGGTAAAAAAAGATTTTTCTTTTTTTTTTTTTTTTTTTACTGAAATTATTACTATTCATGAGGAAGGGTAAAAAAAAAAATTTTGGGGGGGGGGTAAAAAAATTTTTTTTTTCTTTTTCTAACTGAAAATATTAGTATTCATGGGGAAGAGTACAAAAAAAATTTTTAGGGGGGGGGGTAAAAAAATTTTCTCTTTTTTTTCTCTTTTTCTAACTGAAAATATTACTATTACGGAGAAGGGCAAAAAATAAATTTGGGGGGGTCGAAATTTTTTTTTTTTAAACTGAAAATATTAGTATTCATGGGGAGGGTGAAAAAAAACTTTTGGAGGGGGTGGGTAAAAAAATGTTTCTTTTAATTTTTGTTTTTGTTTTTAAACTTAAAATATTCTTGGTTAGAAACAAAGAAAATCGATGTCTACCCACCCAAGAAATATGACTGGGGCTCCATCCGTTTACGGGTTAGCCTTCATTTCTGACGCGGCAGCCTAGCAAAAATAGACGACCGTTAGGGAGGCTATTTTGGCTAGTCCACTTATAATATAACGAGCAGGTTCTCTGTCTGTCTGTCTGTCTGTCTGTCTGTCTGTCCGTCCTGGAGAATTTTTGTAAACGAGATCTATGAGCAAAACGTAGTATCTGTTCTGATACTACACTTCATCTCTTCTGTCCTCGGTTAGTTAAGAAGAAATTTTATTTTGTTTAAAAATGGGCTTCATGAAGTATGTAAGATCAAAATAATGTTTACTGACATAAAAGCTCCAACTTGCGTCCAGTTGACAGGGAAAGTCTTGCTTGAATGAAGCAATATTTATATGCTAGAATGTCCACTCCTGGACTAGCAACCAATCAGAACCTAAAGAATGTACTTGCCCATCTAAGCAGAATGGTGCATCACAGCATGTTAATTTACCAACTCTGCTCTCTTCAGTTTTAGTTCAACTGGTCATATATAATTTTGTTTACGTATACATTCACTTTAAGGTATCTCAGTTTAATTTCTTATTTATCTGTTTTATTCATATATCTTTCTTTTTATATTACGTATATAACTTATTATTGTTATTATTATCATTATTATTATAATTATTATTATTATTATAATCATTATCATTTATTATACTATAATTTTTCCATGAATTCACGTTCACATTTTTTTACCCTTTATATTTTTATTTCGTTTCTCATCAATTACTCTCAATTCAAATGATTAGTCTTATTTCACCGGACACTTTATCTACAGACATTCACCAACTGGACAGACTCCATATTTTTAAACGCACACTCTTATTCTCCATTACTTTATATCTTTTTCAAATTTTGAATTTTGGCTGTTCCACTGTCAACTTATCTATCTATGTAATTCCTCTGATGATAAGATCTTAATCTTTGAAAAGCCTTGGCTTAAGGAAAGAAAAATAAACATGTTTTTACCGAGTACACTTTGCATTGAACAATCGAAGTTGAAATAGATTTGTCATTCGTACATATTTATCTCTCTTCTTTCATTTATCTTTATATATATATATATATATATATATATATATATATATATATATATATATATATATATATATATATATATATATATATATATATATATATGTTGTCTGTCCGACAAGAAAGTGCCATAGTCTTCAACGAGGCCCGCATAAATAATGATTTGCTGCCAATACTTTTTGTTTCATTTTACTTCAGTCGAAGTTCTCAGAAATCAAAGGGGTCCCTTCCTGGGGATAACACTTGATCTCTATATGAGATATTCAAATATTCTATTAAAGTTCTCCTTTACCTCTCAAAGGGTGAGTTAGTAAAGAACATTAATTTTCCTCTCACTAACTTACCAGTTAACTATGTTATAGTATATCTTTATTTGTAGTCTCTTGGTCTTACCGGATTCCAGGACAAGAATTCATCTAGTCTGGTGGAGTATCCAGCTAAGTGCCGTAACTTGATGTAACATTATTTGGAAAAGATGCACCATTCATCGTATGAGCCAATGTATAGCCGTGCCGAGGGGATCTTATTTGGACTTTGAATACTATGTTATTTAGAATGTTTGGTCAGGGTTTACTTGTAGTGTGAAGTATCCTCATCTAAGGTTTTCCTGACAAACCCTTTTACAGAGAGACCGAAGACAATCGAGGATGGTGTCTAGTAGGTAATTCAAACTACCTATATATATATATATATATATATATATATATATATATATATATATATATATATATGTGTGTGATTTTATGAAGGCTTACCAAAGCATTCCTTTCAGGACACCAATGATCACTATTAAAGATATTTTTTCTTACAAATATTATTTATTCAAATTAAATGTTTTTTCCTACACGTGTTTCACTACCAAGCAGTTACTTGCTTGGCAGATCATCAGGGAAATTAAATGTCTGGAATACTGGTTTCAACTACCGACAATACACAATGTGGCGTTGAAACCAGTATTTCAGACATTTAATTTCCCTGATGATCTGCCAAGCAGTTTCTAAATATCTTTACAATATCTTTACAACTTCTTAATTAGGAAAAATTAAACCGTAAATATATTTACAACTTCTTAATTAGGAAAAATTAAACCCTAATTTAGATTAAACTTCTTGATTGGGCAAACCAAACCTTAAATTAAACTTCCTAATCTGATAAAATTGAATCTTAAATTAAACTATTAAATTATTAAGTTCTAATTATTTGGATAACTTCGTAATTGGGAAAATTATATCTTAATTAGGAAAAATTAAACCTTAAATCAAGTTAAACTTTTTAATTGGGGTAAAAAGAAACTTGAATTGGAATTCCTGGGCTGATAGGATTGAATCTTAAATTAAACTATTAAACACTTTAATAATTTCAAACCTGATAAAATTAAATTTTAAATTAAACTATAAAATTATTGGAATTTAATGACTTCGTAATTTTTAATTTCATAAATATTCTAGATTATTTGATAGGGCGAGATTTGTGAAATCGGTTTTTACTGTAAGCTAGATTTTAAGTAATAATTTTGGATGTGTACGTGATTACACGATCTGACCTATATTTCATAACTCCCTTTTCTTTTTCTTTTAACTTCTTAACCCCTTCCCCTTTGACATAGAATATTCTCACTCGACCCATACAGGTAGCATCCAATCTTGGCGGGGTGGATGGCGGAGTTGTATGTTGCTTTCTTCGTAGAGTTCATCAAGCGGGCTTAAACAGGATGTATTGCTTGCCGCCTTTAATAAAAACACAGCAGACATAACTTCCGATCTATTAAAGTCATTCAGAGATGTAGACAATTTAATATCGCCTTCTGTTCGTTAGGGATTTGTCATGTCTGGTTGAATCGCTGGGGAGAGAAGATTACTTATTTTTTTCGCTCTGCTGGCAAGATGCGACCGGGATTCAGTCTTATTTTGCTCAATTCGGATTTAACGGGTTTTCTAATTGAACAACGAACTTTGATTTGATTTGGGTTGCCCATATCGGGATTTTGGAATTTTAATTGAACTTTCTATATTATTTGATTTATTTATCATTAACATTGAATATTGACACATTTCGCGACTGGATAACTTTGTCAACTCCTTCAATTTCACGTATATGGACTGCTGTTTATAACGTGGAGTAATGTCTTTCCTGATTATGTTTCTCAATTTGTATGACCTGGATGGATTCAACAAAAAGTATGTTTTTGGGTTGATATGTTTGATGTTATGTATTTTTATGTATTTGTGTATAATTTTATATACTTTCAAAGCATAATTTTATTACCTGTAGTAGTATAACTGCGGTAATGGTCCTCTGAAGAGAAGAATTATCTTTGAAAACTCATGAGCTAAGGACTTAAGGATACTTTGCTTGAACTTTGAATTCTAATAAAATTTGATTGACACCTTATTTTATTACTTCATTTTATATTATAATATTAATGCTCTATCCAGTATATTGAGCTTCAGTTTTTATCCGGATGTTTCACTAATTATAAGATATTAGTTGACGCTTATATCTTTTGTTGGATTGCTTCATATATATATATATATATATATATATATATATATATATATATATATATATATATATATATATATATATAATCTTCTTCGGTATGAAGAGGTTCACTCTCTGTGAAGAGTACAACCGAAACATGTATGCACATATGTAAGCAATAATGTTTGTATAAATAAAATGTATACGTAAGAACCGCTAATTATTGAGCACTTTTCATAAACACTTGAGTTTCAACGGATTTACATCTACAGAAACTAATACAATACATGCACCATATATATATATATATATATATATATATATATATATATATATATTCCATGATAAATGCCAGTATACTGAAATCATATGCCCTTAATAGGGTTAAGATGAAAATTCATATACACTAAATGTACAAAAGCAAGGACATTCCCAAATTTTTACACTTTTATGGTCATTAAGGGTATGCGAGCACAACAGGGCTATGTATTTTACTGGTAGGAATTTTTCTTCAGCGCACCTCACACACTTCATCCACTCATGCATAGAGATTTATAGTGTAGTGATGTGATAATGAAATGGCTTGGTTGATATGTAGTCATACCCTTAATGACAATAAAAGTGTAAAAATTTGGGAATGTCCTTGCTTTTGTACATTTAGTGTATATGAATTTTCATCTTAACCCTATTAAGGGCACATGATTTCAGTATACTGCCATTTATCATGGAATGTCACTACTTTTGTAAAGGCTATGCCTCAAGAAAATGGTAATTTTAAAGGTTTTTTTAAAAATTTCTGGAAAACTAAGGTATATGGTAAACTGAAATTAAAATGCCATCAACTAGACCATAGAACCTCTATCTCTGCCCAAAATCAGCTGAATCCATCAAATAGTTGATGAGATACAGGGTGGCACACACGTACGTACGTACGTACGTATGTACACACGGATAACACAAAATCACTCCTGACCTTTCTGGATCTCTGGGTTGCCTTGACGAATGATGCTGAAATTTTACACACTTATAGAACCTATCAAATGAAAATACTGTGCAAAGTTTTAACTAATTTGGTTTATTGGTTTTTTAGTTATGACTGATCAACGCAATGAGATTTCTAGCATAGGTCGTTTTTGAAGTCTATTAAGGGATAGCGCGCTATCGCGCCTCCCTTGATATATATATATATATATATATATATATATATATATATATATATATATATATATGTGTGTGTGTGTGTGTGTGACATGTGACATATTGATAACCTAATTTATTCATAGTATGAACTAGAAATATATATTCATATGATATAATTTATAAGCTAAATTAGTTTTATTGACAATGCATATTGTAACGACCCGAGTGATTGCCCCTGTTTATGTGACGATACGTAATACACGGTGTTTGAAGAGGAGAGAAAACGAGAACAAAAAACAAATAACGAAAATAATGTTTATTCAATTTATTTGGCAGCAAATAGAAAATATAATCGAATGAATGAGAATTATGAATGCAAGTTTTGCGTTTTCGAAATAATAGAAAAGTCAGTAAAATGCTAAGAACAAGGGTTCAACTGTGATTCGTTATACGTGAAAGGAATTTGCATCTAACTTATATACACAGAGATTTCGCCCGTCTGTCCGTCTGTCACAAACTTTTAAAACGTGACAAATGCATTGCGAAATTTGTCTCATGTCGAAATATCAGAGATCTGAACTCATTTAGAATTGCATCAATAGTGAATAATAAATTCCCAACGAATAAAGCGGATGCCATGACCGGAAATCGAAACCGAAACCTTAAGATCTTTATGTGACAAAGTATCCGGGTTCCATGGGGATCGGGTACCCCGGTGACGCGCTAGTATGCATATTGGTGGTGATGCTATGCCGACTGAGGGCCCTGCGTGGAGACGAAGTGGAAATATAAAACTAGTATATATTTGACGTAGAAACGAACTTATTCAAACGACAGGAACGAGGCGCCAGTTGGTCTCGCGGAGTCGTGTGAGGTAGTCAGAACCCATTATCTCCGAAGGCAAGGTAACAATTGCCAGATGGGAGGTAGAGATTAGAGAATTCCATATCGCAAATTTAATTCCGAAACATCAATAAAGTGATATTATTGTTTGGGGTGAATGGCGCGTTTTGGAATCACGATTCTGTGACGGCTGTTTTGAGATCCTGGGAAAGACGAGGCCACTTGAGATATTTATTTGGGCCTGTCATCGTTAATTACGAGCCGGGTCAATGGATCGCCTCCAGCTGTGTGACAGAAGGAGAAAGCGTTTGTTTTGGCGATAACGATGGGGCTAGAAAGAAAATTCCATTTATTCTAGGGAGGGGGAGTGGGCGCCCGTTCCCACCCTCCTTGAGTGAGAAAGACACGCAGGTAGTAAGATGGCGGAGAAGGGGGTGTACGACGATAGACATCTTCAATAAAAGAATGTGCGTTTTTCACGCACGACCAGTAGAGTACAGAGACAGTTAGAGTTGAATTATCGGCAGACAGAGTTGGACGGTCGCCCGACGTGCGTCCAGATGGCGTGCGCCGAAGAAAACAAACCAGACGAAATTCTTGCCATCGCCTTCGCCAGTTATTTTGTGACTAAACAACTACTTGTGTAAAGAATTCGCGCACACAGAGAACTAACGAGATAACTTAGAGACAA
>OY744528.1:6248324-6318324 GCA_963556195.1 Sepiola atlantica | reverse complement strand
GGAGCTGATGAACGAACCTTGAATTGTCAGTGAATGTTTGGTGCTTGGGTCTGCGCGGTTGTTGATGAGTGAGCACAAGTGGGTTTGTGTGGTGTTGATGAGCGAACACAAGTGAATCTGTGCAGTGTTGATGAGCGAGCACAAGTGAATCTGTGCAGTGTTGATAAGTGAGGCTGTGCAATTGTTGATGAATGAGCACAAGTGAGTCTGTGCAATTGTTGATGAATGAGCACAAGTGAGTCTGTGCGGTGTTGTTGATGAATGAGCACAAGTGGGTCTGTGCGGTGAAAATGTTCTCATTACTGTTGTTGTTGAACGAATAGAAGTTCGGAGGTTATTTTGATTGTGTTCGAGTGTATTTGTGAGAAAGTTTTGAAACTGTTTGTATGTTACTAATAGTATATGTAAGTTTTGAAGTTGTGTGGGAATGTTACTTTCCGACCAGATCTTGTCTTTTGTTCTGGTGGGGCATAGTCACATGGAGCATTCGATTCCTCTGTGGTGTCGGAATCTGTGTGAGAGTTGTGTGTCTGTTGGCTTGACTGTGATTCTTCCACTAGAGCAGGTTTTAATCTGTCAATGGAAACAGTGTCATTCTTGCCGTTTTTTGTAATGGTGAAAAATTTTTCTGCCCGTTTAACTACTTTGTAAGGACCTTGGTAGCGTGGTGATAAAGGCTTTTTCACCGCATCGTCGCGGACGAATACGTATTCGCTGTCAAATAGCGTCTTGGGTATGTGGATTTGTCTCGATACTTCTCGTGTAGGGGTGAAGTGTAGTTTCGACATCCTTGCCTTTATGTCCTGTACAAATGTAGTTGTAGGGTGTACATTATCTTTGTTATGAAAGTATTGTCCGGGCAAAGATAATGTAGTACCAAAAACTATTTCAGCCGGTGTGCAACCCAAGTCCTGCTTTACAACGTTCCTAATTGACAATAGGACCAGAGGCAAGTTATCAACCCAGTTGGTTGTGTTTGGCCTCATTGCAAGAGATGCTTTTAGGTGCCTGTGGAATCGCTCGACCAGGCCGTTGGAACAGGGATGATATGCCGTCGTCCGTATATGCTTGGTGCCCAGGAGTAGGTTGAACTCGGCGAAAAGTTTCGACTGGAACTGTGTGCCTCTGTCAGTTGTAATGACTGCGGGTACACCGTATGTGGCTATCCATTCCTTCAAGATTGCTTTGGCCACTGTATCTGCTGAGATGTCCTTTAATGGGATTGCAGTGGGCCAACGGGAAAATCGATCAATAATCGTTAGTAGATAGCAGTAGTTCTGGCAAAGTGGCAGGGGTCCAACGATGTCTATATGCAGATGAGAGAACCTGGCATCAGGATTGCTGAATGTTCCTATTGGGGACTTGGTGTGTCGGTAGACCTTGCAACGCTGGCAGTTTATGCAGTTGCCAGCCCAAAGTCTGACATCTTTGTTCATCCCAGGCCATACAAATCTGTCACTGATCATTTTCAGGGTGGCTCTTTTGCTGGGGTGAGAGAGTGAATGAAAATGATCAAATATGCGTCGTCGCAGTGAAGGTGGGACGTAAGGTCTGGGTGTAGGTGTTGTTGTGTCGCAATAAACCTCTTTGTCGCTAAAAGGGGTTGGTACAGGAGTGAGTTTCAAGGAAGTGTTTTGCAGAGTTTGTTGAAAGGTGGTGTCTGATGCTTGTTCCTGTGCCAGCAAATCGTGGCTAAGAAAGTCCTGGGTGATGGAGTTTGTGTCTGGCCGAGAAAGTGCATCAGCCACAATGTTCTGGTCACCTTTAATATATTTAATTTCAGTGGAAAACTGTGATATATAGTCCAGGTGACGAGATTCTCTGGGTGAGTATTTGTCCGGACGTGAGGATAATGCATATGTTAATGGCTTGTGGTCTGTGTAAATAATGAATTGTCTACCTTCTAGCACATGTTTATAATGTTTAATTGCGAGGTAGATTGCTAGGAGTTCCCTAGAAAATGCGCCGTATCTGGACTGTGTTTGGCTGAGCTTGGAGGAGAAGAAAGATATGGGTACCTTGGTGTTATCAATCTCCTGATGTAGTACCGCGCCTACGGCTGATGAGCTTGCATCTGTTGTTAGAGTTAATGTAGCCTGAACATTGTCAGTGAGGTAGGTGAGTTTGGTGCAGTTGGTCAATGCGGATTTGGCTGCGTTGAATGCATGAAGTGCTTCTGCAGTGAGTGTAAGGGCTTGTTTCTGTCTTCTCCCTTTGTTCTGCAAGATATTTGTTAAGGGAGACAGGATCTTAGAACAGTCTGGGATAAACCGACGATAATAATTAACGATTCCTATGAATCGTCGCAGCTGACGGAGTGAGGTTGGAGGTTGAAATTGCTGTACCGCTTCTACCTTTTCAGGAAGGGGTGTGATTCCGCCCTCATCAATCTGGTGTCCCAAAAACTGAAGTTGCTTGGCGCCGAATATACACTTGTCTACATTGATCTTCAGACCATTTTGTGATAGTCTCTGCAGAACTTGGTGTAAATGGTGCTCATGTGTTGCTTCATCCGGGCTTGCTATGAGGACGTCATCTATGTAGGCGTATACACAGGGTAGTCCTCTTAGGACGTTATCAATGAGGCGTTGGAAGGTTTGGGCAGCGTTTCTCAGTCCAAAAGGCATGCGTTTGAACTGGAAGAGTCCAAAAGGTGTGGTCACAGCCGTTTTCGGGATATCTTCGTCTGCTACTGGGATCTGGTAGAAGGCTTTAGTCAGATCCAGTTTGGAAAAGATTGTTGCACCCTGGAGTCCTAATGTGAAATCGTGTATGTGCGGTACGGGATAGCGGTCTGGGACAGTTTGTGCATTGAGTCGCCGATAATCGACACATACACGATGGGTGTTCTGGTCTGGTTTAGGAACAAGGTGGAGAGGTGAAGCATATGGGCTTTCAGAGGGTTCAATAATTCCATCCTCGATCATCTGTTGAAATTCCTGCTTAGCGTATTTATACTTTTCAGGCAACAGACGTCGAGGGTTCGAATAGACTGGAGGTCCGGTTGTCTTTATGTGATGTTGTGTAGAGTGTTTAATTTTATCGTCGATGTTGAATTGCTTGGTAATGTCAGGGTACTGATCCAAGACGTTGACATATTCTTTGGTGTGGTGGGTTGCTGAGCAAATTCCTGTTGGACCAAACTGTGTTAATGTTCCCTTCACCCTAATGTCTGTCATATCGTCCGAGAGTGTTTGGTTGTACATGTGGACAGACAGACCGTAGTGTGAAAGGAAATCAGCTCCTATGATGGCCATCCTGACGTTGGCTTGCACGAATTTCCAGACGAAGTTACGGCGGAGTCCTAAGTGTAGGGTGAGTTCCTTAGTGCCGTATGTCTGGATTTGTGAACCGTTTGCTGCCTGTAGCTTGAATGTCGAAGGAGTTGGTTTTTGTCCGGGTTGTGGTGGGATAACACTTATTTCAGCACCGGTATCCACCAGGAAGGAATGACCGCTGTTGCGGTCCTTTACATAAAACAAGCGACCTCTTCTTCTCCCTCCAGCTGCAGTTGTCGCTATTACTGGCTGGGATTGGCGTTTCCCTGTGGCTTGTAGTTACAGGGGCTGTTGCATTTTCTGGCCTTGTTGCCAAATGTGTAGTGGTACCAGCACATACCACCCTGGTGTTGGTTGTAAGGGGACCTCTCTCTGCTACGGCTCCCACGGTACCTGCCTCGGGACTGTGAACGACCCCTTTGTCTGCTTTGGGTTTGGAAGGCCTTTAGCATAGCCTTCAGTTCAACCATCTCAGCTTTTAACTGCTGCAGCTCGCTGTGTTGACTGCTAGGAGTGGCGAGTGCGTTGACCGTTTGTGGGCCACTGTTGGACTCGAGAATTCGATCAGCCGAGTTTGCTAGCATGTCGATGGGAGTGGTGTCTATCATCGGTGCCAGAATTTGTGTCGCACTCGAGGGAAGTTTGTCCAGCCACAATCGTCGCAGTATATTCTCGGACATGGTATTTCTTCCGAGCTGTGACTTCATGTGTCGCAGTAGTTGTGACGGTGTCCTGTCGTCGAGTCTGATGTTGTTGAATAAGTCCCGTAGCATGGCTTCTTCGGAGCGACCCATTCTTTTGATTATGGCGTCTTTTAGGGCATCATATGGGTTGACTGATGGGACGTCGTCCAACAGGTCGGTTACTTCGTCTACCACCTCTGGGGGCAAGGCTTCCACCACGCTGGCAAATTTGCTTCTCTGTGAGGTTATTCTTCTCACAGAGAATAATGCCTGTAGTTGGGTGAACCAGTTCTTTACGTTACTGGAGTTAAAAGGGGGCAGACGGTAATTCGCAGAAACTTCCAGAACGTCGTTAGTATCCGCGGTAGCCATAGTGACGATTGAAGGTGGAAGAAGTTGCTTTTGTTTTGTTTTTGTTTTTTTGTTTTTTTATCAACACGTGGTCGTGGAAAAAAAAAATGGCGGCTTCCTTTGTTGTCGAAAAGAAAGAAAAAAAAGGTTCGTATTTTCTTTTTCTTTTGTTGTTTGAATTTTAATTTCCACGTGGTCCGAGAGATAAAAATGACGTTTTTTTTTTGTTTTTTTTTTGAATTTTTTTTATCAACACGTGGTCATGGCAAGGGGTGGCGGCATCTTTTGAATTTTTTTTTTTTTTAACACGCGGTCACGAAAAAGATGGGCAGCGTGAGCGTTTGTTTTCTTTTTATCTCCACGTGTTCAAAACAAAGGAAGTGGCGTCTTGTAAGGTCCTTTTGTTCGTCGAAAAAGAAGAAAAAAAAAGTTTGTCTTTTTCTTTGTATATATTTTTCCGACACGTGCGTGGAGAAAGAGAAGAAGAAAAAATGAAATTGTAATTTGTTTTATACTCGGGGAAGCCGAGAAATGTTTTTGTTTGTTTGGGTTTTTCCCGTGGCCAGGAAAAAATGGCGGCCTCTTTTCTTTTGTTTGTTTGTATATTTCTACCACGTGGGTAGAAAAAAAAGGAAAAAGATGGGTGCGTAATTCGTTTAACCACGAAAGAAAAAACGAGAAATGTTATATATATATTTTTTTTTGTTCTTGTACGAAATTAATTACTCCGTCAGATACAACAAAGCTTGCACGTCGGGTCACCAATTGTTACGGTTTGAGAGGGTGATGTTCCCGGACTATAAACGTGCAAAGTTGAATCAAGCAATGTTTGCATGCAAAGACAGAGTAATAATTAATGAACAAAAATGATGTAGTTCAAATAACGTTTATTGAACGTGTGTGTACGTGGAATGATGAAGTGTGTGATGTATGCATGTGTGTCGATGGAAAAACAGTTCTTGAAAAAGGTATAAGAAGAAATGAATGAATCCGGCGAGAGGAAAAGTCTTTGAAATCCGTAACACAAAGAAAACGAGTTGAGAACTCTTACCGTTGTTTGCCCACGTGTGTTGGTAGTTGTTAGACCGATTGAAGAGGAAAGGGTGAGACGAAACGCTAGTGTATTAGCGTCGTTCTGTCGACCAGAGAAGAGAGAGAGAGAGAGAGAGAGATGGAGCGCTGGTGCCAGCGCACTTCTGCCGATGCTGGTCGGTGAAAAAGAGGGAGAATTTCCGTATTGCCCCGGCTTTTATAGTCCGAAGGGCAGATAACTCTGGTGTCGCTTTACAGCGCCACCTGTCGGTGAAAAAGCGACACCTACCGGCAAACCGGTGTAGTTACGTTTTGAAAGGAGGGGGTAACTGCTACAATATATATATATATATATATATATATATATATATATATATATATATATATATATATATATATATGAAAATTTATAACTAAAATATAAGCTTTTAGAGAGTTGAACCTATTGTTAGGTAAGGAAAGCTCAATATACTGGATAGAGCAAAAATATATGATAAGTCAATGAAAATAATTAGACCTGCAAAGGGAAGGAAATCAAAATCTTCGGTTGTTCAAGACACGGACATTTAGTGAATAACAATATTTATTTTTCATCTCTTTTATTCCTTAAGCCAGGCTTTTCAAAGATTAAAATCTTATCATCAGAGGAAGTTAATGATGGATAAGTTGACAGATGAGGACAGTCAATATTCGAAATTTGAAAAAGTTTCAAAGTTCAAACGGGTATTTTCCAGTGTATAGGAGTGTTACCAAAAACGGAAATCCAAGTAGTATGGGGTTCAGATGTATTGGTAAATCCAAAAGAATCCGTGTAAAAATCCAGCGACGATGATTCCACCCAAGTCTGTAGCAGACACGTAGCCAGACTTCTAACTTAGGGGGGGGGAAGACATTTTTAGGGGGGGGGGCAAGGCATTTTTAGGGGGGGGCAAGGCATTTTTAGGGGGGGCAAGACTAATATTGATATTCTAATATGGGTGACGTTTTGGTTCAGTGTGTGTGTGTACTGATATATAAATATAAATAAGTAGATACAAAATTTCAATTTCTTTTATATAATCTAAATATATTGTTGTGTATTTCGGTAGGTACATGTAAATAACAACATCAGCATAGTAAAGCACATAAAGCATAGTAAACACAGTAATAATAACATAAAGTTCGTAAAATAAGGTAGCTACTTGCTAGCTCTACAGAATTCTATTATAATCTTCTATTTGTACGTGGGGTTTATACCCTACCAATGCTGTTTTTCTTTCAACTTCATCTCGGGTGAAATCTGGGATTTTTTTCTATGTTAATTTCAAAAATGTTGAATGTAACATTCACAATTTTTTAAATTAATAGTTACAACTGACAACAAAAAGAAAAAAACGTATTTGAGATTCGTGATAAAATACAAAAATAATTTTTTAAACTAATTCCCACTTTCATTTGAAAATAATTTAGGTTGCTAGTATTCATTTCTATCTTTTGAATGAAGACAACACTTTCTTTTATAAATTAAAAAAAATATCTTTAAAAGAAGCTGGCAGAACAACAACGTGAATTCATTTTGTGTTATTATTCCATCATTTGAATTATAATTATGAAATTGATAATTTATGATATTAAATAGTGTGAATTAACAATATTTAAAAGTATATATTTGGTAAGTTGACAAAAAAAGACAGATACACTGACAATCTCTTTCACCAAGCAGGAAACAGGTGAAAAGCATCGAGGCTTTGTTTCCCTCACCACTTGATCTGCAACTAGCGAAGTTATGTTTGAGTTTGAGAACACGTATATTTTAATTTTTTTTCTTTTTACAAGGTAACATAAATTTAAATCATATTTAGATGTTATTATGGTCAATAGATTTATTTTAACTGGTAGTTTAAAATCCTTAAATATTTAGTATGGTATCATTAGTACCAGGAATGGAAAATTAAGTTTTAAACAAAATAAAATCCAAAGAAGCGTTTTTGAAATCGGAAATTATGTTAAAAATTGGTGGGAGGTCCTCTCTTGGTGGGTGGCCCAGGGCCCCAGCCCCGTGGCCCCTTAATCCGGCCCTGCTGTAAAATATATTACACAAAAGTAAATACTGGTTCATAATGAAGAAGTATAGTTGACTAGGAAATATAAGAGTATTTATATTTATAATATCTTTTGGATCACAGTCGTGTTTTGAGCAGAAAATCTTTAAATAAATTAGTCCAGTGGTTTCAGTCGTTCAATTAAATATAGAGAAACAAACGAAATGCTAATTTACTGTCACTCGATATATCGAGAATAGAAATGAAACACTTTGATTTGCTTCCCTTTGCAGGTCTAATTATTTTCATTGACTTATCATATATATATATATATATATATATATATATATATATATATATATTGCAAATCTAACTAGTACTTTAGTATAATCTTCTTTTATATATATATATTTATATATATATATATATATATATATATATATATATATATATATATATATATTAAAATATTGAATTAAATTAAAGATAATCGATTTATTTAATAATAACCCATCGTGATAATATAAAGCTCAATAGATTGAATAGAGCAATCAATTCTAGAGATGAAAGATGAAGAATAAAAAATTGTAAAGATACAATTTTTATGAAAACATCAGAAGTTCAAATTTTAAAAAGTTAAATGTGGGCGATAATATTTACAATTACATTGTCGGTTTTTTATCCTCTGATGAAAAGAGTTTGTCTTTGAAAATTCATGGATTAAGGATATGAGACTCCTTGCTTTTGAACTTCTGATGTTTTAATAAATATTGTTTCTTTGCAATTTTTTATTCTCATCTTTCATATCTAATATATATATATATATATATATATATATATATATATATATATATATATATATATATATATATATATATATATATATATTCCATGTATCCACATAACATTTTATAAGGAGATATCATTTTTTATGTAGCAATTTTCAGTATTTACTTCAACAGTGCTCGATACGTAAGTAGAGCTAGGTAGTAAGTTATGAAAATATATTTATGGCAATTAAGATACACAGAGGCTCCCGCGTTTCATCCCCGGGGGATTCTTCAGGCTAAAATGCATGGAGTTAGTTTTGTTGGGTGTTTTTATAAACACGGCTAGCTAGTTAACCAATCAGATTCTTTGTTGTTCTCTTAGCTAAATGTCCGGTTATGTTTACTTCCTATTTCCTTTTCTATTGTTCTGTTTTCTATAGAGTGGCCTATATCCTGTTTCTTTGTTGTGTCAATATAATGGGTGAACTTATTTTAATACGTGGTTCCTTCTATTTCTATTTTAGTTTTTAGTTTTTAAGTTGTTAGGTTTTAGTTTTTTTTTTACTTATTTGTATTTGTTTATTTATTTATTCATGTATTGTTAGCCTAAGGTAAATTTTAGTCTGTGCAGGCAGCTGTTTGCTATCTCACTTCTACAGTTTCATAGATTTTGAGTTTTTTTTAAGTTTAGGATTTCAAATTTCTCATTCAGACATAATCTATACGGGTCGTCTAAATTTTTACATGTATAGGCATGTCGTATTATTTTCCATTCAATTATTGGTGAGCGTCCATTTTCTTTGAGTTCCCAATAGTGGTTTGCTAGTGCTGTTTTAATTCGGCGTTCTCCGTTTTTAAATGTGCTTTCGTGATCAGAATATTTGGTTTTAAAATCTAGGGAGGTCATACCCATGTAGTACTCCTTGTTATTCGGTCTTTCCTTGGCAAATATTTTGGTTAGGCATTTATTTCGTAGTGGACAAAGTGTACGATTTATGCAGTTACTCTTCATTGCTAACTTTTTCATTTGTATTCGGGTGATCACTTTTTTATGTAATTTGTTATTTTTTCTTCCTCTCTGCTGTTCTCTTTTAGTATTTTGTTATTGCGTGCCTTAATTATCATTTAGAGGTTTTCGAAGCAGCTGTATGACAGTTTTAGGTTATTTTTATTGAATATTTTATGCAGGGGATTGGTTACGGGAAGTGTTTTTCAATTAGATTTAGGAATTTTTTGCCCAGTTTAGTTTTTAGCACCTGGGTATAGAGCGGTGTATAATAGATTATATTTATTTATCATTTATTTGTAATTTTATTATAATTATTGGTGTCCTGTTTCTTTTATTTAATTTTGGTATTATGGTAACCACTATTTTTTAGAGCTATATTGTAATGTTGCTTAATTTTTAAAAAACATTTTCGTTGCTAGAATTATTGATAAGCCTACGTTCGATAGAATTCGGAATATATTTTATGATTGATGGGGGGTGATTAGACTTTGGGTTTACGTATATTGGATTGGCGTTATCTTTTAGGTATGGTTCGTAAGTATTTTTTATTTAAGTTTAAAGTGACATCTTCATAACTTACTATATATATATATATATATATATATATATATATATATATATATAAGTTCAAATATATTGATAACATGAACTAAACACTACTATTATTTTCAAAAGTGCTCAATACAAAGTAGAGCTTTTATGAATAAAATTATATAAACATTGGAAAAAGTCTACGCAGATCAACCAATGTTTCGACGTTGACACGTCTCACCAGGACTATAAAGTGGGTTAAGTAATCAAACTTGAAATTACCCCCCAAAGGAATCAGACAGAACAAAATCGGCCAGTTGAAAATGAACCTCGGTAAACATGTCATTTATTCTTCCTACGAGTAGACAGCCCCTTCTACCTACCCCAACACATTTGACGGGTGCGTAAGACCTAATCCACCACTTCTCTTTCCATCTTCCCCTAACCTTCAACCGCCCAGACAATACGTATACTCTAATGCCTCAAATAGACATCCGGGTTATTTTGGTTCCATTTTAATGGCGAGACAAACTCTTGTGCCCTTTACTTCAATCTGTTTACCAGTAAATCAAGTGAAAAAAAATCTAAAGTCGGTTATCATAACACAAACATCATTAATTTTTCATTAAGTCGAATCTAAATTTGGCTTTAGTTAATGATCACGTCAACTTGGTTGCCGATGGCGACGGTGAAGTGGATAACGACGAGGACTGACGAACTGCGTGTTCCGAGTTCGAATCCAGTTGGTTCTTTGTAATACTTTCACTTATGTAACCGATCGTACCGTTCAAAAAAGACGTACAATTCGTGAGATTTTTCTTTACTGAAGGGCCACTGCATATCAAGACCGAAGGCCACTCGAGGATAATTGTTAATGAGATGGAATATGATAGCTAGTTGAAAATTGAAGAACCTAATAAGAAGATTGGGGATAATTAATGGAATTAACTAAGTTTGGTTACTCTGGGGGGGTATACAATAGCCATCTGTTGACATTGGATTTGGAGACGACTATGTCGTAGTCTGCAGGGAAGCAGTTCTGCGGCAATGTATCTCACAGACGTTGGGGCCTTGCGAAGAAGCTCTCTTTGCGAAAATTTCGGCTGACACTAGGCATAGAAAAAAAGAAAGGAAAGTTATTTTTTCTTCTACGTTGCAAAACGAGTTCTTGCTGTGAATGTTTTTTCAAAGGGGGGAACCAGAGCTTGGAACTCCGTCTAGTGGAAGAACGTGACGAGACCATACGGACAATTGAGAAAAAATGGTATGCTAGGTTTCTATATAATAATTATACGCTAAGTGTACGTACGTTATCATTCTCCGCCCCCTTTTTTTTTAAAAGATAGGATCCCCGATCGTCGAAGATGTAATGCAAAAAAAAACAAAACAGTTTTGCCTTTTAATTGAATCGAACGTTAAACTCGAACTGAAATACACTTTCTTGGCCTTCGGTTTAGGATCAAAGTATAGTATCGGTTTTGGATCAGAGTGTTTAAAAGTGATACAATAATATCGTGAGGTCTTCGTTTGCGCCGAATGTCCATGAGATGGAAATATGTCACAAACTCCTCCACGAAGTTTGGAGATATATACGCAGATATAGGGAAGTTTGAATTACCTACTAGACACCATCCTGTAGTATCTTCGGTCTCTTTGTACAAGGGGTTGTCAGGATAACCTGACATAAGGATACTTCCCCTACAAGTAAACCCTGACCAAATATTCAAAATAACATAGTATTCGAAGCCCAAATAAGATATCCTCGACACGGCTGTACACTGGCTGATGCGAGGAATGGTGCGCCTTTGCCAAGTAATTGTTTCTCAAGTAATACTTCTTAGCGTGATACTCCACCAGACTAGATGAATTCTTTTCTTGATATCAGGTACGACCAAGAGACAACAAGATAGATATACTATAACATATTTCACGCATCAATTGGGGAGAGGAAAATTAATATTGTTAACTTCTTTACTAACTTAACGTTTGACAGGTAAATGAGAATATTAATGAAATATTCGAATATCTATGTATCTCATATAGAGATCAAGTGTTAGCGACAGGAATAAAACCCTTGATTTCTGAGAACTTTTACTGAAGTAAAATGAAATAAAAGAAGCTACATTAACCAGAGAACTTAGATAAGTATGTTTCAGTTTGAACAAAGGCGGTGTAATAATATTTTTGGGTCTGCATTCTCACCGGATGTCCATAGAACGGAAATACTTTTAAGCATTGCAGCAATGTACGACAAATGAAGGATACAAGTATGAAATTTCTTCAAGTACCGTTCGTATATGATATTCGTTTATGATAATTTCAAATATATTTTAAAAACATTTACTAGTTAATAAATAAAAATAATAACGTTTCTACAGATATTTTTTTCATTTTATTTTAAGCTTGATATCATTAGTAACCATTTGTTTATATTAGGATTGTAACCTTATACGCTTTTACTAAGACTTATTTATCGAGCGAAATTCAGATTAGATTCGAGAACATTATCCAAATAAGCAAAGACACACTGTTAAGCAACGTTGAATCTAGTCAGTGCCAAATGGAATACCAAATGTTGTATTGCAACACCCCCTACAAAAAACAGCCCTGAAGATGATTTTAGCACTTAGTACTTAGATATAATCTGCTAAAAAAGTGATGTCAAAACAAAACAATCACCCCAAGCGGGAGTTTAGTTCCTAAGCGTATGACGAAGCTCTCCGGTATATGCAGATGGATAGATGGATTGGAATTATTATTACTGTGATGGTTGCTAACTAGTGGAAAATTTTGACGGCTAAATTTCTAAGATCAAAGTGTAATATCTGTTCCGATGGATACTGCACCCCATACTGGTATTGTCTTGTCCTTCGGGACTTGACTTACGCCGGTCAATGGGTCTGTCCTGTGCAGTTCTAGGAGGTCCACCCTCCCAGGCTTTGCCTCCCCTCTTTGGGCAGGAGTAAGTTTATTGCTTACTGTCTGAGGCGCCCCTACCGGGGAATGCCGATGGGGCTGCCCGGGCAATTTTTACATGGCCAGAGTGCTCACCTCTCGGGCGCTGGCTTTTCAAACCCCACTTTCCCGACCCGACCTTGGGTCACATCTTATTTGTGGGAGTAGGATAAAAACTGGCCTTGTGTCTAACTCCTGGAGAGGAGTAAATCAATACACAGTTCATTTTATATACTGATTTGGTTGAAATAAATCCTCTCAGAAATCTCACTGAAAAGTATACAAATGAGGTAGCTGAATGGATCAAAACAGGCATAGACGCATTTGTTTAACCCTAACCTTAAAGCTAACCCTAAACAGACATAGATTCATTTGTATTAATGTGAAAATTCCATATCAAGCTTTTATTCTTTACAATGGTTCACTTCGACCTGTTTAGCTGCTAAAGGTAGGTACACTAAGACTACAAGAAATCGCATTGAGTCGCAGAAATTAGGAACTCGCGATTTCTGGAAAATCTATAATAGTATTATGAACAATGGGTCATTTTTTTTTCATGGAAATCGCTTCAGACAAGGCATCAAGCAACTTGATGTAAAGAGATAAAAAACAAAAAACATTTTTAATAAAATAACAAATACTTCAAGGTTAAAATCTAGCCAACGATAAGTGTTAGATGGATAGATTCTGGTCCAAAAACAGCAATTCTCCCCCCTTTGTCAGAAACATCGCTTATAGAATGTGGACAAAATAAGAGAAGCGATAGTTACGAGGCTGCCGAAAGTAAACCCAAGTTAGTCACTTTCTACTCTCCTCAAACATTTCCCCTACTATCCAACCACCGTGAAGTTGCTTCAACGGAAACTGACAAAGACGCTTGCCGAGCGGTTTTGCCCAAAACTTCACCGTGGACACCGCAACCCAATCAATCACTAAATTTCTACTAATAACAGAAACCGCACAAGATAACTTTATCATCATCCTTTCGCGTGTCCTGACTATCATAAGAAACCCCGACACCTCCAAAGCATCTGGACCAGATGTTATCTCTGCTATAAAGAAATGCTAAACTGAGCTGGCCCCTCTATTCTCCAAATTCTATAACAAATGCCTTACAAAATCTTGCTTCCCTGCCAGATTGAAAATTGCCTTCGTGGTACTAGTTTTCACGAATTCTGGCGTAAAATTATTGTCATCCCGTTCTTCGCAAATATCTTTGAATTCCTAATCAATCTAGCGATAGTTCATCACTTTGAAAATGCGAAGTTTTCCTCGGAACAACAGTATGGATTTAAGCCATCAAATTCTAGATATCCTAACGATTATCTCTGAACGTATATACCTCACACAGGAGAAGCTAGGTCATTTTATTATGTGTGGCGTGAAGGTCTTCTGAGGAAAGTTAATTCGTATGATGTTATTTGACGAATATTTACTATAACCAAATCTTCCTTAGCTAAAAAGAAGATTCAGGTGTTTCTCAATGGCCGTATATCAAAACAACATGACATAAACGTGGGTGTGCTCCAGGGATCAATACTTGGACCTATACTATTCCTGATCTCTTTGATGATATCGTGTCTGAGATGGGTGTATTTGCTGATGACACCACGCTCAATCACCGGCAGAAGGGCAAATCGAATGTCCACACATGCAAGACAATGGCTGAAATATTGGAAAGTGACTTGCAGTCTGTAGTAGAATCGGGCGAACAAATGGATGGTCACATTTAATGCTACCAAGACAAACCTCCTTTTCAAAAATAGATGGTTACATTTAATGCTACCAAGACAAACCTCCTTTTCAAAAATGGATGGTCACATTTAATGCTACCAAGACAAACCTCCTTTTCAAAAATTGATGGTCACATTTAATGCTACCAAGACAAACCTCCTTTTCAAAAATGGATGGTCACATTTAATGCTACTAAGACAAACCTCCTTTTCAAAAATAGATGGTCACAATAATGCTACCAAGACAAACCTCCTTTTCAAAAATGGATGGTCACATTTAATGCTACCAAGACAAACCTCCTTTTCAAAAATTGATGGTCACATTTAATGCTACCAAGACAAACCTCCTTTTCAAAAATGGATGGTCACATTTAATGCTACTAAGACAAACCTCCTTTTCAAAAATAGATGGTCACATTTAATGCTACCAAGACAAACCTCCTTTTCAAAAATGGATGGTCACATTTAATGCTACCAAGACAAACCTCCTTTTCAAAAATGGATGGTCACATTTAATGCTACCAAGACAAACCTCCGTTTCAAAAATAGATGGTACCATTTAATGCTACCAAGACAAACCTCCTTTTCAAAATGGATGGTCACATTTAATGCTACCAAGACAAACCCCCTTTTCAAAAATGCATGGTCACATTTAATGCTACCAAGACAAACCCCCTTTTCAAAAATGCATGGTCACATTTAATGCTACCAAGACAAACCTCCTTTTCAAAAATAGATGGTCACATTTAATGCTACCAAGACAAACCTCCTTTTCAAAAATTGATGGTCACATTTAATGCTACCAAGACAAACCTCCTTTTCAAAAGTGGATGGTCACAATTAATGCTACCAATACAAACCTCCTTTTCAAAAATAGATGGTCACATTAAATGCTACTAAGACAAACCTCCTTTTCAAAAATAGATGGTCACATTTAATGCTACCAAGACAAACCTCCTTTTCAAAAATAGATGGTCACATTTAATGCTACCAATACAAACCTCCTTTTCAAAAATAGATGGTCACATTTAATGCTACTAAGACAAACCTCCTTTTCAAAAATAGATGGTCACATTTAATGCTACCAAGACAAACCTCCTTTTCAAAAATAGATGGTCACATTTAAAGCTACTAAGACAAACCTCCTTTTCAAAAACAGATGGTCACATTTAATGCTACCAAGACAAACCTCCGTTTCAAAAATGGATGGTCACATTTAATGCTACCAAGACAAACCTCCTTTTCAAAAATAGATGGTCACATTTAATGCTACCAACACAAACCCCCTTTTCAAAAATGGATGGTCACATTTAATGCTACCAAGACAAACCTCCTTTTCAAAAATGAATGGTCACATTTAATGCTACCAAGACAAACCTCCTTTTCAAAAATAGATGGTCACATTTAATGCTACCAAGACAAACCTCCTTTTCAAAAATAGATGGTCACAATAATGCTACCAAGACAAACCTCTATTTCAAAAATAGATGGTCACATTTAATGCTACCAAGACAAACCCCCTTTTCAAAAATGGATGGTCACATTTAATGCTACCAAGACAAACCTCCTTTTCAAAAATGGATGGTCACATTTAATGCTACCAAGACAAACCTCCTTTTCAAAAATGGATGGTCACATTTAATGCTACCAAGACAAACCTCCTTTTCAAAAATGGATGGTCACATTTAATGCTACTAAGACAAACCTCCTTTTCAAAAATAGATTGTCTCATTTAATGCTACCAATACAAACCTCCTTTTCAAAAATAGATGGTCACATTTAATGCTACTAAGACGAACCTCCTTTTCAAAAATAGATGGTCACAATAATGCTACCAAGACAAACCCCCTTTTCAAAAATGGATGGTCACATTTAATGCTACCAAGACAAACCTCCTTTTCAAAAATGGATGGTCACATTTAATGCTGCCAAGACAAACCTCCTTTTCAAAAATGGATGGTCACATTTAATGCTACCAAGACAAACCTCCTTTTCAAAAATAGATGGTCACATTTAATGCTACTAAGACAAACCTCCTTTTCAAAAATAGATGGTACCATTTAATGCTACCAAGACAAACCTCCTTTTCAAAAATGGATGGTCACATTTAATGCTACCAAGACAAATCTCCTATTCAAAAATGGATGGTCACATTTAATGCTACTCAGAGAAAAAGCTCCTTTTCAAAAATAGATGGTCACATTTAATGCTACTAAGACAAAGCTCCTTTTCAAAAATAGATGGTCACATTTAATGCTACTAAGACAAACCTCCTTTTCAAAAATAGATGGTCACAATAATGCTACCAAGACAAACCTCCTTTTCAAAAATGGATGGTCACATTTAATGCTACCAAGACAAACCTCCTTTTCAAAAATGGATGGTCACATTTAATGCTACCAAGACAAACCTCCGTTTCAAAAATAGATGGTACCATTTAATGCTACCAAGACAAACCTCCTTTTCAAAATGGATGGTCACATTTAATGCTACCAAGACAAACCCCCTTTTCAAAAATGCATGGTCACATTTAATGCTACCAAGACAAACCCCCTTTTCAAAAATGCATGGTCACATTTAATGCTACCAAGACAAACCTCCTTTTCAAAAATAGATGGTCACATTTAATGCTACCAAGACAAACCTCCTTTTCAAAAATTGATGGTCACATTTAATGCTACCAAGACAAACCTCCTTTTCAAAAGTGGATGGTCACAATTAATGCTACCAATACAAACCTCCTTTTCAAAAATAGATGGTCACATTTAATGCTACCAAGACAAACCTCCTTTTCAAAAATTGATGGTCACATTTAATGCTACCAAGACAAACCTCCTTTTCAAAAGTGGATGGTCACAATTAATGCTACCAATACAAACCTCCTTTTCAAAAATAGATGGTCACATTTAATGCTACCAAGACAAACCTCCTTTTCAAAAATAGATGGTCACATTTAATGCTACCAATACAAACCTCCTTTTCAAAAATAGATGGTCACATTTAATGCTACTAAGACAAACCTCCTTTTCAAAAATAGATGGTCACATTTAATGCTACCAAGACAAACCTCCTTTTCAAAAATAGATGGTCACATTTAATGCTACTAAGACAAACCTCCTTTTCAAAAACAGATGGTCACATTTAATGCTACCAAGACAAACCTCCGTTTCAAAAATGGATGGTCACATTTAATGCTACCAAGACAAACCTCCTTTTCAAAAATAGATGGTCACATTTAATGCTACCAACACAAACCCCCTTTTCAAAAATGGATGGTCACATTTAATGCTACCAAGACAAACCTCCTTTTCAAAAATGAATGGTCACATTTAATGCTACCAAGACAAACCTCCTTTTCAAAAATAGATGGTCACATTTTATGCTACCAAGACAAACCTCCTTTTCAAAAATAGATGGTCACAATAATGCTACCAAGACAAACCTCTATTTCAAAAATAGATGGTCACATTTAATGCTACCAAGACAAACCCATTTTTCAAAAATGGATGGTCACATTTAATGCTACCAAGACAAACCTCCTTTTCAAAAATGGATGGTCACATTTAATGCTACCAAGACAAACCTCCTTTTCAAAAATGGATGGTCACATTTAATGCTACCAAGACAAACCTCCTTTTCAAAAATGGATGGTCACATTTAATGCTACTAAGACAAACCTCCTTTTTCAAAAATAGATTGTCTCATTTAATGCTACCAATACAAACCTCCTTTTCAAAAATAGATGGTCACATTTAATGCTACTAAGACGAACCTCCTTTTCAAAAATAGATGGTCACAATAATGCTACCAAGACAAACCCCCTTTTCAAAAATGGATGGTCACATGTAATGCTACCAAGATAAACCCCCTTTTCAAAAATTGATGGTCACATTAAATGCTACCAAGACAAACCTCCTTTTCAAAAATGGATGGTCACATTTAATGCTACCAAGACAAACCTCCTTTTCAAAAATGGATGGTAACATTTAATGCTACCAAGACGAACCTCATTTTCAAAAATGGATGGTCACATTTAATGCTACTAAGACAAACCTCATTTTCAAAAATAGATAGTCACATTTAATGCTACCAAGACAAACCCCCTTTTCAAAAATGGATGGTCACATTTAATGCTACCAAGACAAACCTCCTTTTCAAAAATGGATGGTCACATTTAATGCTACCAAGACAAACCTCCTTTTCAAAAATGGATGGTCACATTTAATGCTACCAAGACAAACCTCTATTTCAAAAATAGATGGTCACATTTAATGCTACTAAGACAAACCTCCTTTTCAAAAATAGATGGTACCATTTAATGCTACCAAGACAAACCTCCTTTTCAAAAATAGATGGTCACATTTAATGCTACCAAGACAAAATCCTTTTCAAAAATGGATGGTCACATTTAATGCTACCAAGACAAACCTCCTTTTAAAAAATAGATGGTCACATTTAATGCTACCAAGACAAACCCCCTTTTCAAAAATGGATCGTCACATTTAATGCTACCAAGACAAACCTCCTTTTCAAAAATGGATGGTCACATTTAATGCTACCAAGACAAACCTCCGTTTCAAAAATAGATGGTCACATTTAATGCTACCAAGAAAAACCTCCTTTTCAAAAATGGATGGTCACATTTAATGCTACTAAGACAAACCTCCTTTTCAAAAATGGATGGTCACATTTAATGCTACCAAGACAAACCCTCGTTTTCAAAAATGGATGGTCACATTTAATGCTACCAATACAAACCTCCTTTTCAAAAATGGATGGTCACATTTAATGCTACCAAGACAAACCTCCTTTTCAAAAATAGATGGTCACATTTAATGCTACCAAGACAAACCTCCTTTTCAAAAATAGATGGTCACATTTAATGCTACTAAGACAAACCTCCTTTTCAAAAACAGATGGTCACATTTAATGCTACCAAGACAAACCTCCTTTTCAAAAATAGATGGTCACATTTAATGCTACCAAGACAAACCTCCTTTTAAAAAATAGATGGTCACATTTAATGCTACTAAGACAAACCTCCTTTTCAAAAACAGATGGTCACATTTAATGCTACCAAGACAAACCTCTTTTTCAAAAATGGATGGTCACATTTAATGCTACCAAGACAAACCTCCTTTTCAAAAATTGATGGTCACATTTAATGCTACCAAGACAAACCTCCTTTTCAAAAGTGGATGGTCACAATTAATGCTACCAATACAAACCTCCTTTTCAAAAATAGATGGTCACATTTAATGCTACTAAGACAAACCTCCTTTTCAAAAATAGATGGTCACATTTAATGCTACCAAGACAAACCTCCTTTTCAAAAATAGATGGTCACATTTAATGCTACCAATACAAACCTCCTTTTCAAAAATAGATGGTCACATTTAATGCTACTAAGACAAACCTCCTTTTCAAAAATAGATGGTCACATTTAATGCTACCAAGACAAACCTCCTTTTCAAAAATAGATGGTCACATTTAATGCTACTAAGACAAACCTCCTTTTCAAAAACAGATGGTCACATTTAATGCTACCAAGACAAACCTCCGTTTCAAAAATGGATGGTCACATTTAATGCTACCAAGACAAACCTCCTTTTCAAAAATAGATGGTCAAATTTAATGCTACCAACACAAACCCCCTTTTCAAAAATGGATGGTCACATTTAATGCTACCAAGACAAACCTCCTTTTCAAAAATGAATGGTCACATTTAATGCTACCAAGACAAACCTCCTTTTCAAAAATAGATGGTCACATTTAATGCTACCAAGACAAACCTCCTTTTCAAAAATAGATGGTCACAATGATGCTACCAAGACAAACCTCTATTTCAAAAATAGATGGTCACATTTAATGCTACCAAGACAAACCCCCTTTTCAAAAATGGATGGTCACATTTAATGCTACCAAGACAAACCTCCTTTTCAAAAATGGATGGTCACATTTAATGCTACCAAGACAAACCTCCTTTTCAAAAATGGATGGTCACATTTAATGCTACCAAGACAAACCTCCTTTTCAAAAATCGATGGTCACATTTAATGCTACTAAGACAAACCTCCTTTTCAAAAATAGATTGTCTCATTTAATGCTACCAATACAAACCTCCTTTTCAAAAATAGATGGTCACATTTAATGCTACTAAGACGAACCTCCTTTTCAAAAATAGATGGTCACAATAATGCTACCAAGACAAACCCCCTTTTCAAAAATGGATGGTCACATGTAATGCTACCAAGATAAACCCCCTTTTCAAAAATTGATGGTCACATTAAATGCTACCAAGACAAACCTCCTTTTCAAAAATGGATGGTCACATTTAATGCTACCAAGACAAACCTCCTTTTCAAAAATGGATGGTAACATTTAATGCTACCAAGACGAACCTCATTTTCAAAAATGGATGGTCACATTTAATGCTACTAAGACAAACCTCATTTTCAAAAATAGATAGTCACATTTAATGCTACCAAGACAAACCCCCTTTTCAAAAATGGATGGTCACATTTAATGCTACCAAGACAAACCTCCTTTTCAAAAATGGATGGTCACATTTAATGCTACCAAGACAAACCTCCTTTTCAAAAATGGATGGTCACATTTAATGCTACCAAGACAAACCTCTATTTCAAAAATAGATGGTCACATTTAATGCTACTAAGACAAACCTCCTTTTCAAAAATAGATGGTACCATTTAATGCTACCAAGACAAACCTCCTTTTCAAAAATAGATGGTCACATTTAATGCTACCAAGACAAAATCCTTTTCAAAAATGGATGGTCACATTTAATGCTACCAAGACAAACCTCCTTTTAAAAAATAGATGGTCACATTTAATGCTACCAAGACAAACCCCCTTTTCAAAAATGGATCGTCACATTTAATGCTACCAAGACAAACCTCCTTTTCAAAAATGGATGGTCACATTTAATGCTACCAAGACAAACCTCCGTTTCAAAAATAGATGGTCACATTTAATGCTACCAAGAAAAACCTCCTTTTCAAAAATGGATGGTCACATTTAATGCTACTAAGACAAACCTCCTTTTCAAAAATGGATGGTCACATTTAATGCTACCAAGACAAACCCTCGTTTTCAAAAATGGATGGTCACATTTAATGCTACCAATACAAACCTCCTTTTCAAAAATGGATGGTCACATTTAATGCTACCAAGACAAACCTCCTTTTCAAAAATAGATGGTCACATTTAATGCTACCAAGACAAACCTCCTTTTCAAAAATAGATGGTCACATTTAATGCTACTAAGACAAACCTCCTTTTCAAAAACAGATGGTCACATTTAATGCTACCAAGACAAACCTCCTTTTCAAAAATAGATGGTCACATTTAATGCTACCAAGACAAACCTCCTTTTAAAAAATAGATGGTCACATTTAATGCTACTAAGACAAACCTCCTTTTCAAAAACAGATGGTCACATTTAATGCTACCAAGACAAACCTCTTTTTCAAAAATGGATGGTCACATTTAATGCTACCAAGACAAACCTCCTTTTCAAAAATTGATGGTCACATTTAATGCTACCAAGACAAACCTCCTTTTCAAAAGTGGATGGTCACAATTAATGCTACCAATACAAACCTCCTTTTCAAAAATAGATGGTCACATTTAATGCTACTAAGACAAACCTCCTTTTCAAAAATAGATGGTCACATTTAATGCTACCAAGACAAACCTCCTTTTCAAAAATAGATGGTCACATTTAATGCTACCAATACAAACCTCCTTTTCAAAAATAGATGGTCACATTTAATGCTACTAAGACAAACCTCCTTTTCAAAAATAGATGGTCACATTTAATGCTACCAAGACAAACCTCCTTTTCAAAAATAGATGGTCACATTTAATGCTACTAAGACAAACCTCCTTTTCAAAAACAGATGGTCACATTTAATGCTACCAAGACAAACCTCCGTTTCAAAAATGGATGGTCACATTTAATGCTACCAAGACAAACCTCCTTTTCAAAAATAGATGGTCACATTTAATGCTACCAACACAAACCCCCTTTTCAAAAATGGATGGTCACATTTAATGCTACCAAGACAAACCTCCTTTTCAAAAATGAATGGTCACATTTAATGCTACCAAGACAAACCTCCTTTTCAAAAATAGATGGTCACATTTAATGCTACCAAGACAAACCTCCTTTTCAAAAATAGATGGTCACAATGATGCTACCAAGACAAACCTCTATTTCAAAAATAGATGGTCACATTTAATGCTACCAAGACAAACCCCCTTTTCAAAAATGGATGGTCACATTTAATGCTACCAAGACAAACCTCCTTTTCAAAAATGGATGGTCACATTTAATGCTACCAAGACAAACCTCCTTTTCAAAAATGGATGGTCACATTTAATGCTACCAAGACAAACCTCCTTTTCAAAAATCGATGGTCACATTTAATGCTACTAAGACAAACCTCCTTTTCAAAAATAGATTGTCTCATTTAATGCTACCAATACAAACCTCCTTTTCAAAAATAGATGGTCACATTTAATGCTACTAAGACGAACCTCCTTTTCAAAAATAGATGGTCACAATAATGCTACCAAGACAAACCCCCTTTTCAAAAATGGATGGTCACATGTAATGCTACCAAGATAAACCCCCTTTTCAAAAATTGATGGTCACATTAAATGCTACCAAGACAAACCTCCTTTTCAAAAATGGATGGTCACATTTAATGCTACCAAGACAAACCTCCTTTTCAAAAATGGATGGTAACATTTAATGCTACCAAGACGAACCTCATTTTCAAAAATGGATGGTCACATTTAATGCTACTAAGACAAACCTCATTTTCAAAAATAGATAGTCACATTTAATGCTACCAAGACAAACCCCCTTTTCAAAAATGGATGGTCACATTTAATGCTACCAAGACAAACCTCCTTTTCAAAAATGGATGGTCACATTTAATGCTACCAAGACAAACCTCCTTTTCAAAAATGGATGGTCACATTTAATGCTACCAAGACAAACCTCCTTTTCAAAAATAGATGGTCACATTTAATGCTACTAAGACAAACCTCCTTTTCAAAAATAGATGGTACCATTTAATGCTACCAAGACAAACCTCCTTTTCAAAAATAGATGGTCACATTTAATGCTACCAAGACAAACCTCCTTTTCAAAAATGGATGGTCACATTTAATGCTACCAAGACAAACCTCCTTTTCAAAAATAGATGGTCACATTTAATGCTACCAAGACAAACCCCCTTTTCAAAAATGGATCGTCACATTTAATGCTACCAAGACAAACCTCCTTTTCAAAAATGGATGGTCACATTTAATGCTACCAAGACAAACCTCCGTTTCAAAAATAGATGGTCACATTTAATGCTACCAAGAAAAACCTCCTTTTCAAAAATGGATGGTCACATTTAATGCTACTAAGACAAACCTCCTTTTCAAAAATGGATGGTCACATTTAATGCTACCAAGACAAACCCTCGTTTTCAAAAATGGATGGTCACATTTAATGCTACCAATACAAACCTCCTTTTCAAAAATGGATGGTCACATTTAATGCTACCAAGACAAACCTCCTTTTCAAAAATAGATGGTCACATTTAATGCTACCAAGACAAACCTCCTTTTAAAAAATAGATGGTCACATTTAATGCTACTAAGACAAACCTCCTTTTCAAAAACAGATGGTCACATTTAATGCTACCAAGACAAACCTCTTTTTCAAAAATGGATGGTCACATTTAATGCTACCAAGACAAACCTCCGTTTCAAAAATAGATGGTCACATTTAATGCTACCAAGACAAACCTCCGTTTCAAAAATAGATGGTCACATTTAATGCTACCAAGACAAACCTCCGTTTCAAAAATGGATGGTCACATTTAATGCTACCAAGACAAACCTCCTTTTCAAAAATAGATGGTCACATTTAATGCTACCAAGACAAATCTCCTTTTTAAAAATGGATGGTCACATTTAATGCTACCAAGACAAACCTCCTTTTCAAAAATAGATGGTCACATTTAATGCTACCAAGACAAATATCCTTTTCAAAAATGGATGGTCACATTTAGAAACCTTTCAAATCAACGACTGTCATGGCCGAAAGCCAACAACGTTTAAACTCTTCAGTCTGATATTCTCAAAAATAAATTGGAATAAGTACATAGAAGACACTGTCAAGTCTGCTGCAAAGAACGTATGCTCCCTCTTCAGTTCTAGAAAACTTCTCACACATGCCAGTATCATATATCTCGATAAAGAGTCGCTAATCTAATAGGTCCACCAAACTTCAGCCCCTGTCCAATTGCCAAAATTTTGCATCTTTGTGTTTGTTTTACAAGTACTTCAATGGAATGTGCCCCAATAAGCTTGCTGCTTGGGTCCCTCCTCGACGTAAATACACTCGACCAACCCGACAATCAGCTAAATCGTATTTATTCACTGTGGAGTTCCCCCAGATGCCGGAGAGCCTTCTACTCCAATAGCTTCTTTCTTCGAGTTGCCGGCCTTTGGCAATCCCTCCCTGCTCTCTGTTCCCCCGACTGTACCGACATGCAGAAATTTCAAACTAGTGTGAACAAGCATCTCGCTGCTGCAGAGCTTCCTTATTTAGGATGACCCCCTAAACTTTTACCTTAATTCTCAGTAGCCCTTACGTCTACAGTGGAAACTTACATTGTTTGGGGGTAAACTAAGTTAAAATTAAAAAAAAAAAAACACTATTCGCCCGTTCATGGATTATTGTTGCCACATCTTGTCTGGTACACCAACAACTAGCATCATCCTCTTGGACAGGGTTAGGGTTAGGGTTGGGGTTAGGGTTAGGGTTGGACTAGGTGCAAAAACGAATTTCTGACCTAATAGGTCCCGAACTATTTTCTAAACTCCAACTTCTGTCGCATCGTCGCAGTGTTGCATCCGAGTGTTTATTTTACAAGTACTTCCACGGAATGTGCTCCTATTAACTTACTACACTTGTACACCCTCAACGTAAATCCACCTGACCCATACGAACAGCCGTAAAACCCGACCACTTTCAACGTAGAGGTCCCTAGATCCCGGAAGATTTTCTACTTTTTTCTTTCCTCAGATCGCTTACCTTTGGAATTCCCACCCTGCTCTTTGTTTCTCTGATTGTACCAACATGCAGACATTTAAATGTAATGTGAACAAGCATCTCGCTAAACAACTCCTCACCAAGATTTCCCTCTATAAATCTAACCCCTTGTACGCTAGTGGCAATATGCCTTGTTTGGAGTCAACAAATTATTTTAAAAACTAACATTATCCATGGGACGGGTATTTAGCTAGTATTGTGTTAATGCGATTTTTCATTTTCATTACGTCATGCCGTGAGTTTCTACAACTGTAGATATAATACATAATAAGTCATACATTAAAAAATAATTTTGTAAACAAAGAAACGTAATAGGAGTGATATATTTCATACCGAGCAAACGGATGTGTTATAGATTTATACTTTCAAGAGACAGTGAATCTATTTCATTAATTAAGATTTCGACGAGTCATTCAACAACCTGAGAATTTTAATGTACACCTCGAGGCAAATATTCTTAGTAGCCCATTGTTTGCGAAGATAATTAATTGCCGACAGGTTCTTACATTGGAAACAGACTTTCTTTTCTCTGATCCACCATTAAAATCGCCCCGTTGTCACAGCGCATGCGCAGGTCATGTCCAATTAGAAGCGAGCGAATCGTAGTACGAAATTACGCAGTCGTCAACATTACGTAAAATCAATACGCGTACTTGACGTACAAAAAGTTCCCATCACAGGATGAAAAAGAGAGTGACGTAGCTGACAGAGAAGAGTAAGCTAAATCAATTGACATTCTTGGTGCGCAAAATAAAACGATCTCTCTCTCTCTCTCTCTCTCTCTCTCTCTCTCTCTCTATATATATATATATATATATATATATATATATATATATATATATATATGTATGTATTTGAAACGCTTTCTTTTTAGCGGAAAGAATGACGTGTTTGGGATATTTTAAAGTAGTGAGAGAGGATTCTATTTTATTATATTCCTGAGAGAGATGTTCAGGGCTGCAAATACGCAGAGCCCTGAGATAAAAACCGATTATCATGCTATTTTTTATATAGTTATTATGATGTGAATAATAATGTAGGTAATCATTTTTGTTGGTTGGCTTGCGATGGACTTGAAATGAAAGGCTGTTATTGTTTTTGAGGATGAGAATGTCAAGGAAAGCTAAAGAATTGTTTTGTTCACTTTCGAAAGTGAACTTAATGGAAGGTTCGACTTTGTTGAGTGCTTGTGCTAATGTTTCTATTTTATGACTATCAGAAAGATTAAAATATCGTCAATATATCTGAAATAGGTAGCATTTTTAGGGATACGGTAAGAAAAAGGACCGATTTCGAGGAATTCTAAAAACAGACACGCTAATACGTGACTAAGGGGGTTCCCCATAGGTAAGCCGAATTTCTGTCTATAATAGTCATTGTTGTATTTAAAGAAAGTAAGAGAAGTTATGTTCCTAATGATATCTATAATGCTTTTGATTGGGAGAGAACAGTCTCGGAAGTTTCTCAACCATTAAAACTATATTATAAAAAACAAAAAAAAAAACTAATAGTCCCAAGTCTTTCAGTGGAAAATCATTCATGTAAGTCAATTTATTTTTTACAGTTATTATATTAGTTTGTTTCTAACACTATTTTAAGGGATCATCAGTTGTTTACCATGAAAAACTGTTTATATATATATATATTTTAAAGAAAGGAAGATGAAGATAAAAAATTGCATAAAATTACATAAAATTACATAAAGTTACATAAAATTAATAACAATTTTATTACATCGAAAGTTCAGATGCAAGGAGTTACATTAATCCTTAAACCATGGTTTTTGAAAGATAAAACACTTCTAGTCAGATGTAATAAAATTTGTATTAATTTTATGTAATTTTATGTAATTTTATGCAATTCTTTATCTTCACCTTCTTTTCTTTAAAATTGATTGCTCTACTCAACGTATTGAGCTTTACTTTATCGAGATGGATCACTTTACGATACTTCACTTATCGTTAATTCTATTATTAGTAGTAGTATATATATATATATATATATATATATAATAAAAGTTTTTAAAAAGGTTTAAGGCAATGCGAAGATCCGGGTTGCTGGAAGCTGTGAAGAACAAAAACAGAACAAAACCGAAATAAGTCGGATATAGATCGAAAGGTTTGTTTATTTTTCTAGACAGCAAGGGTGTTAGTTTGTAATGTCCGGATTATCAAGAATCAATTTGATATTTCGAGAGATTTTTTTTTTCTTCTTCCTCTCCTTGTCAAAAATAAATAAAAGAAAAATCCCGGGTACCGAGAAAATGCCAGGAGCGCTGGGGGGTTAAACCGGAAGTGTTCAGAGTAAAGTATTCAGAGGAAAATTAAATAGATTCTTTTTATTTATTTATTTTTTTTTTTTTAAAATATATATATATATATATATATATACACCCATATATATATGTAATTGTCTGTTGTTTCTATTTATTTAATTTTTATTTTTATTTATATATTTACTATTATTGTTATTTGTTTTTTTGTTTTTTTGTTTTTTGTTTTTTTTTTCGTATATAAAACGTAGATATTACTTATAGTATATATGTTTGTCAACAGGCTGATTTCGGCATTAGATTTTAAATGTGTTGTAGATAGCTAATTATTTGTTGTCGGTGCAGTATATTAAAATTTAGTTATGTCTGGTTAAGTTTAATTCTTATTTATTGGTTTTAATTTATCTCTTAAATGCCTATTGTTTTAGGTATGGAAACACTATTTGCACAAATCATATCCGTTATACTAAGAATTGACCATTACTTTAGTTAAATAAATTCAACATACAAAGCCAATTAACAGAATAACAGAATTCCCTTTATAAATTAATACCAAAAATAAGAGATTTGTCTCCACTTAACCAGCAAACTTTCCATACCTAAAACAATAGGCATTTAAGAGATAAATTAAAACCAATAAATAAGAATTAAACTTAACCAGACATAACTAAATTTTAATATACTGCACCGACAACAAATAATTAGCTATCTACAACACATTTAAAATCTAATGCCGGAATCAGCCTGTTGACAAACATATATACTATAAGTAATATCTACGTTTTATATACGAAAAAAAAAAAAAAAAAAAAAAAAAAAAAAAATAACAATAATAGTAAATATATAAATAAAAATAAAAATTAAATAAATAGAAACAACAGACAATTACATATATATATATGGGTGTATATATATATATATATATATTTAAAAAAAAATAAAATAAAATAAATAAAAAGAATCTATTTAATTTTCCTCTGAATACTTTACTCTGAACACTTCCGGTTTAACCCCCCAGCGCTCCTGGCATTTTCTCGGTACCCGGGATTTTTCTTTTATTTATTTTTGACAAGGAGAGGAAGAAGAAGAAGAAAAAAATCTCTCGAAATATCAAATTGATTCTTGATAATCCGGACATTACAAACTAACACCCTTGCTGTCTAGAAAAATAAACAAACCTTTCGATCTATATCCGACTTATTTCGGTTTTGTTCTGTTTTTGTTCTTCACAGCTTCCAGCAACCCGGATCTTCGCATTGCCTTAAACCTTTTTAAAAACTTTTATTATTACTCCCAGCAATGCTTACAGCAAACTACCAATTTCTATTATATATATATATATATATATATATATATATATATATATATATATATATATATATATATATATATATATATATATATATATATATAGAGAGAGAGAGAGAGAGAGAGAGAGAGAGAGAGAGAGAGAGAGAGAGAGAGAATGGTACTTTGCTTGAAGCATTACTGGGAATAGTAGTAATATGTTAAGAAGGCTGAGGGCAATGCAGAGTGCCGGATAGGTTGTGAACTGGAAAGAACAAAAGCAATAAATCGAAATGGCGGGACTTAATATTCATTTATCTTTAAAATCTTACATAACAGCAAGTGTGGTGTCGGCTGATTGTGTGTTGTCCGGATGATTATTAAAAAATCATATATTTAATATTTCGGGAAAATCTGTCAAAAATAATAAACACCAAAGGAAAAATCCGCATGTGTAGAGAATTCAACAAAATGGATGCCAGAGAGTAGGGTGACAAAGTTGCAAGTTCGCCGCAGCACTTTTCGTCTAAATCTTCTAAAACAAGCACAGGGATATTGCGGTGATGGGACAGAAGCTGGAACCTGGTACACACACACATATATATATATATATATATATATATATATATATATATATATATATATATATATATATATATATATTTATATTAAAATAAACATAATTTGAGTATCCGACAACTGTTTCAGAACCTCTTCGCCTCCTCCTCAGGGATCGACTGATGAGCAAAGATTAGATCCGCCAATATACAATCACAAAAAAAAAAAAAAAAAGACAAAAAACAAACAAACAAACTACATTGTCTTTTGTTTTTGTCTTTTGTTTTTGTATTGGCGAATCTAATCTTTGCTCATCAGTCGATCCCTGAGGAGGAGTCGAAGAGGTTCTGGAACAATTGTCGGATACCCAAACTGTTTATTTTAATATAAAAGCTCTAATATATATTGAGCACTTTTAAAAATGAATGGTTTTGTTAATTTTGTTAATATTTGAATTTAATTAATTAATTCATATATATATATATATATATATATATATATATATATATATATATATATATATATATATACAAATTAATTAATTAATTAATTAATTTTTATGTACATATAAAAAAAAGTAAAAACAATAACAAAGACTACGTATATATATATATATATATATATATATATATATATACTATAAATACTTGTATAATAATATTTGTTTTTTCGCTTCACCACGTGGTTTCGCCCGGAGGTTAGAAATTGCACGCGTTTTACTTGATAAGTTTTTTTGTGTCTAAACGAATATATTATACTTATTTATATAAAATATATAAATAAATACACATTGGCCTTTATTATAGAATGAAGAATGGTTACATTTTCTCGGGGAAGGGGGTACTCTATATTTTGGTCAAAATCCACCAAAAGTTAGAATTAATGTGACCCTCGGGAATTTACTGGTGACCCCCGGGAATATTTCGATTTTTCCTTGGAATCACTGACCCCTGCTCCCTTTGGGCTTGACACAAATTTCACTTTTCAACGAATATCTAAAATTACGCTCATTACTTTTGTAGGTAAACTGACTAAATATACGGAAAATGTGTGTTATTTGCGATTAGTTGCAATGACCCGTGGCGCAGCGGAGATAAGTGCTAAGTAATAGTCGAAGGTTGAAGGGTGACTTCTACCCAGTCATGGCTGACGGAACCGGATCAACCTACACCCGTCTATTAAATAAAAGGGTTCCGAAAATGCGTACAGATTCCCGAGTTCGACAATATTTTTCGCTTAAAGAAGGTCGGATGTTACATCGGCCGAAACGTTGTGAGAATAACGTCTAAAATGAGAATAGTAGTCCGAATAATCAAAATAAAACAGATTATCGATCCTTGTACTAAAAAAATCGCGAAATATAATATAGAGAAAGAATCTGTTTTAATAGGGCGCCATGTGTTTCGTTGATGGCCATTTTTTAACAAGTTTCTATATTTAGCCGCCTGCTAATTCGATATGCTCGCCATTGTTACTTCTTTTTTTTTCAAATTCAATAGACGAAACGCCTGCAACATATGGAAAGGAAATACTTTTTGGTTCATAAAACATTTCGACACGGTTTTGTCAACAGCTTCGAAAAGAAACAAAAACACAACGGAAATTCGCGACATAGATTAAAGATGGCGAACTTTCACAGACACGTGACACATATTATTATCTCTTAGTCATTAGGAGTACCTACACGAGTCATTATCAGTGATTGCTCACTAGCAAAGAAAAACAGGCGGTGTTCCCTGGAGTGTGAGTGACAGCAAGTTTTCTCAGATTTGCAGTACTCTCGCATCAGCCGTTTAACATTGAATTCTCGCTGATAATAGCCGATGGCTTTCTATGGAATTTAAGTGATAATAAGCCTCCTCGGGATTCCAGTAATCTCTGTATCTTTCAGTGGAGGTCTGGATGGTGATTTCACCTCTCGGTCTTACTATTCTCTCAGGCCTTACACGATTATTTTTTTGTGATGCAAACTAAGATTAGCGCCACCCCGTTCTTTTGGTTATTATTATTATTATTATTTGTACTCACTAGGAGTTATCACACAGGTTACCGTTAGTGATTGCTTACTGACAACAATCAGTGGTGTTCCCTAGAGTCTAAGTGACAATAAGCTTCCCCAGATTTTCCAGTACTCTCCACCTCTTTTCGATAACCACCTTGTATTATCGCAACAGTCGCTTACCATTGATTTCTCGCTGATAAGAACCATTGGTCTTCTCTGGAATTTGGGTGGCAATAAGCCCCCTCCCCCAAGGTCCCAGCATTCTCCGCACTCTTCCTGGTGAGATCTGGTTTGTGCTGTCCCTCCTCGGTCTTCTCATTCTCCTTTACCCTCTACGAATATTTTGTGTGGTGTTAGCCTAGTCTGGCACCAATTTTTTTAGGGGGGGGGGGCTGCTTATGATGTTTCTTGCAGTTTCTGTTCATGCGGTGGTGTTTTTCCTGTGGTTTTGTTTTCTTCTTGTACTTCCATGTGACTGGTTACCATTCGTAGCTTATGCGAGTTGGTTTCCGCATTCGAGGATTTTCCTTAAGATTGCAGTTGTTTTGATCATTGTCGTCCTTTGTATGGTCTTAATGATCCCTTTGATTCCAATTTCTCCCAGTCTTTTCTCCAGATATTTTTGGACTGTTCCTAGTGCTCCTACGATTATTGGTATTATATTGACTTTCTTCATGCTCCATATTCCTTTCAGTTTTCTGGCAAGTTCCGTGTATTTGTTTCGTTTTTCCGTCTCTTTGATCTTCACTCTGTGGTCTGCTGGAACGGCGAAGTCTACGATTTTGCAAGATTCACTCTTATCCTCGAGTGGCTCTTGGTGATATAACGATATAAAAAAAATTCTACCCCGCATACGTGGTCATTTGTTACGATTCGAAGACGTGATCGCTATGCCACAGTTCTATGTAACGTATTCTAACTAACAAATCAGATTCACTTCAGTAATTTTACACTAAAACCAGACGAGTTTAAGACAGCTTTCTTTTTTCATTCAAATTATTTTCAAAAGGGAATGCATAAATAAATGATGACACCTAATTTTTCCGCTATACCAGTGATTCCAATGGTATGCTAACTTTTCGATAGGAGACACATATTCCATTAAGAAGGCCACAGATCTATCACCGATTGTCTTTCGCATGTCTTACCTTGTTGAGTCAGGTTGTACCGAATGTTATAATCATTTTTCAGGATTATCTACCTTTAACGGAACTCTTATAAAAAAACTGATGACTCAAAGATGGCCGCCTTGCAATAAAAAATACTAGCACTGTAATGTCTAATATTCTCTGTCAATTCTTGTTAATTTGTCACATTAAAATCCTGGCAGACTAAACATAAATCCAAACGCCAACGACGCCGAAAGAGAATACGAGCACTGAAAAATTACGTTTTAAAGATTTGTCGATGAATGTCAAGATAAAACTTTATTTAAAGTTATTTACGGATTTTTATCGGACTGTACGACGTACGAATCTGCTTCCAATATCTTGGATAAGTATTTTATAAAGAAATAGATACAATGTTCGCACGTAATCTTCGAGACGATAAATAATAACGGAAAACATGGTTAATTTTTTAGCAAGGGGCGACACATTTGGAGTCATGTAGGCAAAACGGACGCACACATATCCGAGGCAACCGCTGAATCCTTAGAAAGTGACACCCGCTCTGTAGTGGAATGGGGTCATAAATGGATGGTAACATTTAATGCTGCTAAGACAAAGCGCCCATCCTTCAATAACCACAATAAACCTCTTCAACCACCAATTGCCATGGAAAATAACATTACCTGAGAGTTCAACGTTCAAACTCTTCAGACTAACATTCACAGGTAACATGAATTGGAACAAATACGTAGAAGACATTGCCAAGGCTGCTGCAAAGAAGGTGGGCTCTCTCTACCGTGCTAGTCAACTCCTTACACCTGACATTATCCTATATCTCTACAAAGCCACCATCCGCCCCCGCATGCAGTATTGTTGTCACATCTGGGATGATGCACCATCCATCAGTCTCTCCCTTTTAGACAAGGTCAAAAAAAGAGTTGCTAATTTAATAGGTCTCTCAGTATCTACCATTTTATTTTATTTTCTTACGTACATTATTTAGGGGGAGAGAAAGAGGGAGACAGGGGGAGAGAGAGTATGGAGTCTACTACTTGTTATTTCAAAAAGGTCGAATTTTAAGCTGCTTCGCTTCTAATCGGATAATCAAACTTTCAGCATGCTAATTGATACTTCCGGTTTAAGTGATACTTCCGGTTTAAGTGATACTTCCGTTTTAAGTGATACTTCCGGTTTAAGTGATACTTCCGGTTTAAGTGATACTTCCGGTTTATCTCTTCCGGTTATGTTTTTTTTTAAAACTATGGAATAGAATAAAAGTTAATATATGCGCAATTAATATTTTTTTTTATTAAAGGTATAATATTGAATTATCTTATTTTAGCTAATAATGCCAGGGGGAAATGCGCATACACATTAATAATCCCAAAGACGGCATAAGAGTTAAAAAAAAAAAGAAAAAAAGTGCAATCAAATCACTTCGCTGAGCGGTCATTCACCTAAATCTTTGGAGGGAAAAATACAGTATTTCTCCTGGGGTGTAATAAATAATAAGAGACCCCAGAGATTTATAGGAAGAATTTTAAACCCAAAAATTAAAATATGTCATTTATTCTCGCATTCCATCTCCCAGCGATACGGGGTGGGGATAATGAGTAGATCGCGGTGAAATGGATTTAAAAAAATATTAATTAAGACATAAAAATGTGAAAAATTTATTGTATTTTCGCCTGGATTGCATATAAGAATTTTGAAAATTAAAATCATAATCCGACTAAAAATAGCCGAAAGACGATTAAAGGATTCACTCCTGTGCGCACAAAATCCATTAACATACGATGTCGTCTAGACTGAACTTGCGCAATAGAGGTGTGCTAATAAGTACTTACTCCAAAAATCCACGAACCAAGTTGGAATCCAGTCGCATCTATTATGCTTTATATATATATATATATAATGTATGTATGTATATATGTATATATATATAGCTATATATATATGTATATATATATGTATATATACATATAGCTATATATATATATATGTATATATATATATATAGCTATATATATGTATATGTATATATATAGCTATATATACATATAGCTATATATAGCTATATATACATATAGCTATATATAGGTATATATATATATATATAGCTATATATATATATATATATATATATATATATAGGTATATATATAGCTATATATACATATAGCTATATATAGGTATATATATATTATATAGCTATATATATAAGTATATATATAGCTATGTATATAGCTATATATATATATATATATATAGGTATATATATAGGTATATATATAGCTATATATATAGCTATATATATAGCTATATATATAGCTATATATATATATATATATGTATATATATAGCTATATATATATATATATATATATATGGTAAATATAAATTTATTATATATACCGTAAAACAGACGAATTAAAACTATTATTTATCTTATTGTCTGCTCCAATTGAGTGTTTTTGATAAGGCGCAGAAACTTATTTGTAATTAGATTGACCCCCACCCTTTCCTCTTTTCTGCACCCTCTCTCTCACACACGTGATGTTGCTAGTCTCAGTCTTTTCTATAAATACTATTATAACATGTGTTCTTCAGAATTGTCTGATATATTCTTTGCTTCCTTTGTTTTAGCTCGTTTGACTCGTTGGTCTAGTGGTCTTTATCAGTTCGCTGTTTTTATACCTCATTGTAATGCAGCTTCCTATTCCAGTAGCTCCTTTCCAAGAACTGCAGGATTATGGAACTCTCTTCCTGCTGACTGTTTGCCTCCTACCTATAACCTAGGTCTTTCCAAGACTTAGGTCAATGGGCATCTCCTGTCTTTGCGATAATCATATTTTGTTCTTGTTAGCTCCTTACACCAATTGGCTTCATGTCTTGTCTTGAACGATTTTCCGTTAAAACAAATTTAAAAATCCAGTTCCTGAAGATAGAACCACACAATAATTCTAAACGCATGTTTTTGTTTCAAATATGTTGTCCATTCATTCAAAACTTGTAGATGTCTTTCAATCGTTTGATGGGTTGTTGTTTTGGTGAAGCGTTCGAAAATGATTGTAAAGGAGACGTATTTCTGTTTGAATTAAAGTCATTAGTGTGTGTGTGTGTGGGTGTGTGTGTATGTGTGTGTGTGTATGTGTGTGTGTGTGTATGTGTGTGTGTGTGTATGTGTGTGTGTGTGTATGTGTGTATATGTGTGTGTATGTGTGTTTGTGTGTTTGTGTGTGTGGGTGTGTGTATGTGTGTGTATGTGTGTGTATGTGTGTGTGTATGTATGTGTGTGTATGTGTGTATGTGTGTTTGTGTGTGTGTGTGGGTGTGTGTATGTGTGTGTATATGTGTATGTGTGTGTATGTGTGTGTATGTATGTGTGTGTATGTGGGTGTGTATGTATGTGTGTGTATGTGTGTATGTGTGTTTGTGTGTGTGTGGGGGTGTGTGTATGTGTGTGTATGTGTGTGTATGTATGTGTGTATGTGTGTTTGTGTGTGTATGTGTGTATGTTGGTGTGTATGTGTGTGTATGGGTGGGTGTGTATGTGTGTGTTTGTGTGTGTAGGGGGTGTGTGGGGTGTGGGGGTGGGGTGTATGTGTGTATGTGTGTGTTTGTGTGTGTATGTGTGTATGTGTGTGTGTGTATGTGTGGGTGTGGGTGTGTGGGTGTGTGTATGTGTGTGGGTGTGTATGTGTGGGTGTGTATGTGTGGGTGTGTGGGGGGTGTATGTGTGTGGGTGTGTATGTGTGGGGGTGGGTGTATGTGTGTGTGTGTGTGTGTGATTCGTGCATCCATTTACTTTCGTTTTTCTTTCTGTTGTGTGGAATTTAAGTCTGTCTGTTTTGGGGGTTACTTTTGTATGTTTATTACAGAAGAGCGCACGTAGTGTTCGCCTCCTCCTGCTGCTGCCATTACATGTGTGTTGAAACAACCAAACCAAGAAACATGAATAAATGCTTAACGATATAAAAAGAAAACTTGAAGCATCAAAATCTTTTACCAAAATGACCGGATTCGGCATTAAATAACCCGAAAACGGTTGATATGCCGTTAAACAAAACAACGAAACCCAAGCAAACCAAACAATCAAAGAAGGAGTGACGGAGCATCAACTCATGTTCAAACTATGTTCCATGTCTCATAATATTTCTCAGTACTAGGACTTGTACTTCATCAGATAATTGTCGGCAACGTTGACCATTGTGTTCAGTCTTTACCCAGTGACTTAATTCTGTCAACTCTCCCATAGACTAATGATTAAGAGATCGGAATAAAAATGCATGATGGGTTTTATTTACTCCTCCCCAGGAGTTAGGCACAAGGCCAGTTTTATCTTACTCCCACAAGTAAGATGTGACCCAAGATCGGGTCGAGAAAGTGGGGTTTGAAAAGCCAGCGCTCGAGAGGTGAGCACTCTGGCCATTTAAAAATTGCCTGGGCAGCCCCGTCGGCATCCCCGGTAGGGGCGCCTCAGACAGTAAGCAATAAACTTACTCCTCCCCAAAGAGGGGAGGCAAAGCCTGGGAGGGTGGACCTCCTAGAACTGCACAGGACAGGCGTGCAGTATCCATCGGAACAGATACTACACTTTGATCTTAGCCAAAAGGCCAAGAAGCCCGAAAATGTAATTGCGGCTCTCCTCCCTCCCCTGTTTATGTCAGATTAGCCACATCAAAACACATCATTCACAGATCGTATCTCTTGTCACGCAATCAAATTTGCAACACTCAAATAATTGTGTCATGATTACGAGTTATTACGTAAGATCGTTTCTAAATTTATTTCTTTTCTGACTCGAGTTTTTATTGAATTTGTTCATTCAACTGCAACAGACAAACAAGGATACATTTTATAGGCATCTCAATGACTTTTTAATGACTATCAACAGCTTGTACGAGCCTCGCGTATATATATATATATATATATATATATATATATATATATATATATATATATATATATATATATATATAAAAACAAGGGATATATATAGAGTATATCCCTGTAGAGGAGCCGAAGAGGTTCTGAAACAATTGTCGGATACTCAAACTATGTTTATTTTAATATAAAAGCTCTAATATATATTGAGCACTTTTGAAAAGTAATGGTTTTGTTCATTTTGTTAATATTTGAACTTAATTAACTATATATATATATATATATATATATATATATATATATATATATATATATATATATATATATAGTAAGCAATGAAAATATATATGGCAATCAAGCTACACAGAGGCTCCCGTGTTTCGTCCCTGGGGGGAATCCTCAGGCTAAATGCATTTAGCCTGACGATTCCCCCCAGGGATGAAACACGGGAGCCTCTGTGTAGCTTGATTGCCATATATATTTTCATTGCTTACAACCTAGCTCTACTTACGTATCGAGCACTGTTGAAGTAAATACTGAAAACTGATACATAAAAAATTATATCTCCTTATAATATTTTATGTGGATACATGAAGTACTAATATATATATATATATATATATATATATATATATATATATATATATATATATATATATATATATATATATAAATATAAAAATTAGTATTGGGTTGCATTCTTTACTTGTTAATTATTTCTATTGTTTCTATCTTATTTTTAAAATCATTTTTATTACCGGCCTTCTATTTCTTTTCAGAGAGTAAACCTCTTCTTGGTCTGAAAAGGTTGACTCTCTGTGAAGAGTCCAACCGAAACATGTATGCACATATGTAACCAATAATGTTTGTATAAATTAAAAAATATATATATATATATATATATATATATATATATATATATATATATATATATATATATATTAATTCGATATTCGATATTCGATATTGATGTCTATAGTCTGGTGTTTTACCTCCAGACCATGACGCCTTATCTAGAAACGTGTACGATTTTTATCACATAAATATTTAATGCGTTTTATGTAATTGTGTTTTATTGGTGATGGTGTACTACTATTTCGATTGTTCACTTCCTAAGTGATACGAGTTAATTCAGAAGAATTGCATTATTAGTCGCCCTTAACTGTATAGGACGTCTTTTTCGTTAATATATATTTTTTTATTAATTTTATACGTACATAAAAGTAATCCATGGACGTTTTTTTCTGGTTCACAGCCGTCATCAGCATGGCTAACTTAGACAAGGATCGAACTTTTGATATTAATGTCTATAGTCTGACGTATATATATTGACGAAACAGACATCTTATACAGTTAGGGCGAATAGTAATGCACTCATTTGCCTGTATCACTTAGGAAGTGAACAATCGAAATAATAATATGCCATCACCAATAAAAACAATAACATAAATTGCATTATATATATATATATATATATATATATATATATATATATATATATATATATATATATATATATATATATATATATATGAAGAAGAATGGAAAGGAATTAGGGAAGCAAAAGCCAAATCAAAATTCAATTCAATTGCTCAGAGCGAGGTATATTCCGCAAAAAGGCAATTTATTCAAGTTAAATTTTCCTTAAGCCAAAATCTTATCATCAGAGGAAGTCGCTGGGATAGATAAGTTGGCAAAGGCCAAGATTTAAAATTTGAAAAAATAAAATAAAAGTTGTAGGGAAAGAAACACAGGGCAAAACTCTGCCCGAATGCAAGCAAATGTCCGATTGCTAAAAAGTCCGGTGTCGAAAAGTCCAGCGGAGAGAATGAGATGTAGATAGGTAGGTCGTTAAAGGCACGAGATGTTATTGATTTGGCTTTTACTTCCCTAATTCCTTTCCATTCTTCTTCATATCTACCTGCTCTATCCTGGATATTGAGCTGTATACTCTTCACAATAGGTTTTACCTTTCCTAAAAGTTCGCTTTTAGTACACCACTTTATATATATATATATATATATATATATATATATATATATATATATATATATATATATATATATATATAGAGAGAGAGAGAGAGAGAGAGAGAGAGAGAGAGATAGAAGAAAAAAGAGTGATAAATATGCGACGATTGTCCAAATTTATTTCAAATTTCAATTGTTCAATGCAAGGTTGTCAGTAATAAACTAGTGTTTATTTTTCTTTCCTTAAGCCAAGGCTTTTCAAAGATCGAAATCTTATCATCAGAAGAGAAATACAGATGGATAAGTTGGCTTTCTTTATATATATATATATATATATATATATATATATATATATATATATATATATATATATATATATATATATATATATAAAGAATGATCAAAATAAAAGTTGGAAAGAACTACAAATTTTATTAAATCATCAGTAGTTCGAAAACAAGGAGAAATCTCGAATCCTTAATCCATGAATTTTCAATAAAAAGAATGATAAAGAATTTATCTTTGAAAAGCCATGCATTAAGTATTTCATATTTCTCATTGTCTTCGAACTTTTGATGATTTAATAAAATTTGTAATTCTTCCAACTTTTATTTTCATCATTCTTTTTCTTGATTGATTCCTCTATCCAGTATATTGAGCTATCTATTATCACGATAGGTTATTATTTAAAGATACAACATTTATCTTTTAATTTTCATTTATTGAAGTTTTTTTAACCTTCTAAACTGGGAAAAAAATTTTGTTGAAAGATTTTTGTCTAGTAAGTCAATCAATCTACTGCAATCACTATATTAGTTAACTTCCAAGAATTTACTCTAATATAAGTATATTTTTATATATGTTTTTTTTATATAAGGGATCGTCAGTATATATATATGGCAAGTAAGCTACACAGAGGTGTCCATGTTTACCGCAGAAAATCATGAAGTTGGATTCGTGAGTTTTGTAAGCAATTGCTTTGATATCTAATTAGTGTTTACTCTAGCTAACTAACCAATCGGATTTGTTGTTATTACTTCCTGTCAGGCTAATTTTTTTTATTAGCCAATGGCTGCACTCCTCTCAAATAAAGGCCTGAATGTCTTTTGTTTGACACTGTTTTCATCTGTTTGGAATCGATTTGGCACATCTCGTTTTTAAGTGGGTCAAATTAAAGGTGACCTTATTTTAACACATGGGAACTAAAATAAGTTATCTTTGTTTATTTTGTAATCGTAGGTACTTTAGTTGTTTAGTTAAGTTGATTTATTTATTTTTTTTATATTTTATTTTATTTTTTTTATTATTTTTTTTCCAAACAAAAATTTATTTATTAATTTATTTTATTTTATCTATTTTTTATTAATTTTTTTCCAAACAAAAATTTATTTATTAATTTATTTTATTTTATCTAGTTTTTATTACTTTTTTCCAAACAAAAATTTATTTATCATTTTATTTTATTTTATCTATTTTTTATTACTTTTTTTTCAAACAAAAATTTATTTATTAATTTATTTTATTTTATCTATTTTTTATTATTTTTTTTCCAAACAAAAAATTATATATTAATTTATTTTATGTTATCTAGTTTTTATTCATTTTTTTCCAAACAAAAATTTATTTATTAATTTATTTTATTTTATCTATTCTTTATTAATTTTTTTCCAAACAAAAATTTATTTATTAATTTATTTTATTTTATCTATTTTTTATTAATTTTTTTCCAAACAAAAATTTATTTATTAATTTATTTTATTTTATCTATTTTTTATTACTTTTTTCCAAACAAAAATTTATTTATCATTTTATTTTATTTTATCTATTTTTTATTACTTTTTTTTCAAACAAAAATTTATTTATTAATTTATTTTATTTTATCTATTTTTTATTATTTTTTTTCCAAACAAAAAATTATATATTAATTTATTTTATGTTATCTAGTTTTTATTCATTTTTTTCCAAACAAAAATTTATTTATTAATTTATTTTATTTTATCTATTCTTTATTAATTTTTTTCCAAACAAAAATTTATTTATTAATTTATTTTATTTTATCTATTTTTTATTAATTTTTTTCCAAACAAAAATTTATTTATTAATTTATTTTATTTTATCTATTTTTTAATAATTTTTTTCCAAACAAAAATTTATTTATTAATTTATTTTATTTTATCTATTTTTTATTAATTTTTTTCCAAACAAAAATTTATTTATTAATTTATTTTATTTTATCTATTCTTTATTAATTTTTTTCCAAACAAAAATGGAGGAACCACATCCCTGAACGCTATGTTATTGTGTATTTTGTTATCTCTATTGTAAGTTTTTACCTAAAATTTTAAAAGAAAATGAAGTAAAGCGTTGTATTTGTTGTTTGTGGATGTCAAGCGCGAACTCAGACTCCATGATAGACGTGCGGTCTCCCAATGTTCTTCAATTACATGGAATTATCACGAATATCTATGTCACAGTACGCACTTGGAAGATCATTCTACCATTAACTTCATGTAAGATTGAAAATTGACCCAATGCATCCGTCAAGATTTCAGCGAGACGGAAAATAGGACCCATAAAAAATAAACAGCGCCAAACACTTTAAATTAAATGTTTTAAAATTTCGTCAGCATATTTAGAGGAGAAATATCGACTGGAAATAGACACAAATAGCAGGAACAACATTTTACAAGAAACAACATTTTACAAGAAACAACATTTTACAAGGAACAACATTTTACAAGAACAACATTTTACAAGGAACAACATTTTACAAGGAACAACATTTTACAAGGAACTTTAACACATACACCGTAAAATCACATTCTCTCTAACTTATGTCTTAACAGCATCAAGTCCAACAAAATAATGATCCCAAATTGTGAATTATTATTTTAATTTAAAAAAAACGAATGATTACAATTACTCGATTTTCTGCCAGGAATATTTTCACATCAGCGATTTCACTGATTGTGCAAGATGTTTAAAGTAGAGACCTTACCGGCATTGGTGTCCGTTATCACTGGGGCAGTGTTCGTTTTTCGTCAATGAATGGCGCGTTCTTTTACGGAACTCTTTTGCCCCTACATTTATTGCACTTCAGACGCGTGTTACACAACATGAAACTGAGAAAAGGACTACAAAATTGAGCTACTTAAATGTCAGAGATCTGTGATGGAAATTGGTATTAATTTTGTTTTTTGTGAAATTGACTTTTAACAGTCGCTTAGAATATAAATTGACTTTTAACGGTTCCGTTACGCCCACTGCGCGCGCACTGTTTCCGTCTTCTTGTGTTGTGTTTGCATTGCCACCCGGACTTAGGGTTAGTGTTAGGGGTAATGTTGGGCATATTTTTCTTCTTCGCAGTACTATTGACGGCGAAACGTGGCTTGTAATGTAAACCTTCCTATACCCCCCCCCCGTCTCGGGTTTATCAGCAGGTGAACCATAACATAAACTTCGGACAATATTTTTACACATTTCTATGTGATACATTGGCCGACATTTACAATTTCATAATGAATTTTAATAGTTTCATCGATATCGAAAATTGAAATTATCTGTTTTAGATGCGTCCTGTTATTATACTGTATTGTGTCGGGCTTATTGATCACTTATTGATCGCGTATTGATCGATTATTTATATCTCACGCTTTTGATTGGTCGGTGACGATTCAGTTTAGTTCGTTACGCTAAATTTTGAACAACGATTCTTCACCGCCAACTTAACATATTGGATTTTTTTTAATGGAAATCGCTCCAGACAATGCATGAAGCCACTTGATGTAAAGAGGCTAAAAAATACTGCTTCAAGGTCAAAAGCTAGCCACCGATGAGTGTTAGATGGATAGATTACGACCCAGAAAACATCAATTCTTCCCCCTTTGTCAGAAACATCGCTCATGGAATGTGAGGACTAAAGGACAAAATAAGGGAAACGAGCATTATTAAACTTTGATCATTTGTTTTCTAAAGGCTTTTTTCCTATTATATCTAAATAACACAAAATACATGCTAAAATATAACTTAGTTCTGGGATCGAGTTATGTTTGAAAGAAATTCTGTTTTAATTTATAACTAACCAAACAAGTCACCCATCTCTCTCTTCGTTATCTCATGTATTTCCCATTTCACCATTCTCTAATATTTCTTAATGTCTGTGAGCATTTAAAGAAAGAGCAACTTATTTTCAGCATCGCCATCTAATTTACAGTGTCTGATTGAGGCGTCTGTAGAATACAGGTTCCTGCTATTTTGCACCCGATGTGATTCTATGTGATCACAGTTTCGCCAAACACTGGCAATTATTAGTGTTAGCTTTAGTGTGATGGCTTCAAGCATATATATATATATATATATATATATATATATATATATATATATATATATATATATATATATATATATATATATATATGGGAAAATGAAAAAGGAAAACCAAAAAATGGATGTTTTTTATGTGTACATTAACGTTTCGTCTTTATTTATAAGACTTCATCAGGATGATAATATAGAGAGAAAATGTCATGCAAGTAAAGATACATGTAGGGTAGACATATTGGGAGGAAAAATAAAATGAAATAATGGCCACTACTGCTACTACTACTATATATATATAATGAGGGCATTCTCTGTCTGTCTGTCTATCTGTCTAGATGTCCGTCCGTCAGCGGAAATTTTTCTAAACATAAATTTTTCTACATAAATAAACTATAAAGAAACTTGACGCCGACACTGGAAATCAAAACCACGAACCTGGGACCTGCAGTCTTGGTCTTTACTTACTAAAGTCTTTCAAATCGACTCACTTAAACATTTCACTGAACCCGCTCGGTTTACTGTGGAACTTTTCAGTCACAGGAGGAAGAGACGCGACAGCCTAGCAAAAATATACGACCGTAGGGAGGATATTTTGCTAGTCTATAGAGAATTAAAAATCGAGTAAAAATATTTATAGAGGTTCAGATGTGGGTGCCTGAGTTTCTTGTGTGCTTTCATTTTCCCGGGCAACGCCCGTATAAAGGCCTCGCTAATAATAAATAAAGATATAATGCGATGTGTATTTATCGAAGTTACATATTCCTATAAAAAAAAGAAGTTACACCCCTTTTTTATACAATGAACGATCCCAAATAGCATATAAACGACGACGACGACGACGACGCTAGCTTTGAGGAGGACAACAGTAGTACGAGTACATCTAGACCATTCCCCATATACATTACAAGGCAGTTACCCTACTTGTAACTACCTATTGTATAGTCCCCTTACAGTAATGAACTCTTTTATATTCATATGTTGGCAATTCGAATCATTATTAATAGCTTTGAATGTCATTACAAAACGTATAGACGAGAGACACACACGCAGCCACACGAGATCTTGTATGATAGTTTTATTAATACAGCCATATTGACATTATTCGTCGCTAAAGGTTTTAAGATTTAATCGATGATTGGAGGAAAAGACAAAAATAAAAGCGATATACCAAATAAACGATTTTATAATTACATAAAATTACATAAAATTACATAAAATTACATAAAATTACATAAATCCATTCATTTTCCTTTCTATGCAGTTACTAATTCGCACAAAATAGCACTTAAAAAGTAGTTTTTGACTTTTATGGCTAAAATACCTGTCCACTTATTGCTTCCAGATTTATGACTAATTTTCTAATTTCAATGCAATTATTTCTTACAATCATTTATGATTCTAGAATATTTATTTAATTACTTCATTTATGATTCTAGAATATTTATTTAATTACTTCATTTCCGAAGTAAAACATTTAAGTTATTAATAAGTACGTCGATGTAAAAATGGCGGAAATCAAATTCCAGGTAAAAATCCAGTAAAATTCAAAGTAAAAATCTAATAGAATACTGGGTAAAAATCCAATAAAAATCCAGCTAAAAATCAAATAAAATCCCAGGTAAAAATCTAATAAAATTCTCGGTAAAAATCCAATAAAATTCCAGGTAAAATCCAATAGAATTCCAAGTAAAAATCATATAAAATTCCAGGCAAAAAATCCAATTAAATTGGATCTTAAAAATTCTAATAAACTTCCAGGTAAAAATCTAATAAAATACTGGGTAAAAATCCAATACAAATCCAGCTAAAAATCTAATAACATTCCGGGTAAAAATCCAATAAAATTCCGGGTAAAAATCAAATAAAATTCCAGTAAAAATCCAATAAAAATCCATGTAAATATCTAATAAAATACTGGATTAAAATCCAATAAAAATCCAGATAAATACCTAATAAAATTCCACGTAAACATCCAATAAATATCCAAGAAAAAATCTCATAAAATACTGTATAAAAATCCAGGTAAATGTCCAATAAAATTCCAGGTAAAAATCTCATAAAATTCTAGGTAAAAATCTAATAAAATTCCCGGTAAAAATCTAATAAAATTCCGATAAAAAATCAAATAAAATTTCAGGAAAAATCCAATAAAATTCCAGGTAAAAATCTCATAAAATACTGGGTAAATATCTCATAAAATACTGGGTTAAAATCCAATAAAAATCCAGGTAAATATCTAATAAAATACTGGATGAAAATCCAATAAAATTCCTAATATATATCCAATAAAATTCCAGGAAAAAATTTAATAAATATCCAGGTTAAAATCTCATAAAATACTGGGTAAAATCCAGTAAATTTCCAGGTAAAAATCTAATAAAATACTGGATAAAAATCTATTAAAAATCCAGGTAAATATCCAATAAAATTCCAGGTAAAAATCTAATAAAATTCCAGGAAAAAATCTAATAAAATTCCAGGTAAAAATCCAATAAAAGTCCAGGTAAAAATCTCATGAAATACTGGGTTAAAATCTAATAAAAATCCAGGTAAAAATCACATAAAATTCCAGGTAAAAATCCAATAAATATCCAGGTAAAAATCTAATGAAATACTGGATAAAAATCTATTAAACATCCAGGTAAATATCCAATAAAATTCCAGGTAAAAATCCAATAAAATCCCAGGTAAAAATCTAATAAAATTCCAGGTAAAAATCCAATAAAATTCCAAATAAAAATATAATAAAATTTCCGGTAAAAATCCAATAAAATTCCAGGTAAGAATCTAATAAAATCCCAGGTAAAAATCTAATAAAATTCCCAGTAAAATTCCAATAAAATTCCAGGTAAAAATCCAATAAAATTCCAGGTAAAAATCCAATAAAATTCTAGGCAAAAAATGAAATTAAATTGGATCTTAAAAATTCTAATAAAATTCCAGGTAAAAATCTAATAAAATACAGAGTAAAAATCCAATAAAAATCCAGCTAAAAATCCAATAAAATTCCGAGTAAAAATCCAATAAAATTCCGAGTAAAAATCCAATAAAATTCCAAGTAAAAATCCAATAAAATTCCAGGTAAAAATCCAATAAAATTCCAGGTAAAAATCCAGTAAAATTTCTATCGTAAAAATCCAATTAAATTCCAGGTAAAAATCTAATAAAATACTGGATAAAGAGAGAGAGAGAGAGAGAGAGAGAGAGAGAGAGGTCGTATTTTTTTTATAGCTGCTACTACCCCTATGGGGACTGGGTGTGGAGTATTATTTGTGTATACATGTATACTGTAAATAAACAAAATAAAACAAAATAAAACAAAATAAATGTTATGATTCTGGTCTTTATTAATTGTGTTTACGACCGTTGTTATTAAAAGGAAGAAGAGGGCGGTCATAACGAGGCCGGATTTCTGTTGCGTGTCGCCTAAACAACAGGACCCGAACCTGTCTGCTCAATGAGCAGCCGTCCAGATGATCTGCTGCGAGATAAAGATTCGGTACTCGTAGGGATACAACCTTAACAGAGTGTAACAAATCTAAAGCAGAGGTGACTCTCGCATATACGCACACTCTTAATGTTCTATTGCAGTCTTTTTTTTCACTGGAGCTCGTTTTTTTTATTCGTTCCTTCCTCTGCTGGCTTCTTTTCAACACTCGGTGTATTTTTTGTTTCTTTATCTTATTACGACCGCTTATCTAAGCAAGACTTACATACTACATAGACTCACCCTCGCCCGCTTCCCGGGGGAGAACAAAGATACAACTTAGCAAAAGACACCTGAATTTCATTAGACTGACAAAAAGAAAGATTCTACTATTATACTATTCTACTATTCTTCGCTACGTGTCACTGCAGACTTTCTGTCCATGGCGTCATATTCTGACACGTTAGCTCTAATTTCTACTCTTAGATTTCTAGTGGAATTTTCCGCTTTTATATTTAATATGATCTACTATTCTACTATTCTTTGCTACATGTCACTGCAGACTTCCTGCCCAAGGCGTCATATTCTGACACGTTATCTCTAATTCTTACTCTTAGATTTCTAGTAAAAATTTTCCGTTTTTATATTTAATATGATCTACTATTCTACTATTCTTTGCTACGTGTCACTGCAGACTTCCTGTTCATGGTGTTATATCCCGACACGTTGGCTCTTATTCATACTCTTAGATTTCTAGTGGAATTGTTCGCTTTTATACTTAATATAATCTACATATTTATATGCTAGGCTTATATCCCCATTGCCACTACTGGCTTAGTATTATTAGACTGTGATAGTTTTCTGGAGATATGGAGAAAATTAGAGGTTATTTGTGGCATCTGTAACTATGAAAGTCTGACGCTTACCAATAAATTAATGTCGGGTTGGCTTCGTGCCTCTCTTTCCGTCATTGTCGTGGTGAAATTGGACAAGAAAAGCCTTTTTCATCGCTTCATACATTTAGAAAGACATTAAAAGCTAACTGCGTTCATGAAAGCTATCAATGCTCTTGAATAACGACTTTGTTGCTTATGCTAATACCATAACTTGGACCGGATTTCTATTTCTGTTTTGTTCATTTTCTTGCAGACTTTCATTGTTGGCCAATGAATAACTCGATTTCTTAACATAAGATCAAGCGGCCATGTTTACTTTAGCTAAAAGTTCCCCGAGCACAATCGAGAATATATAAATACTATCTATATAATAAATACTATCTATAATATAATACTAATTGTAGGCTTGGCTTGCCAGGTTCAAGTTCCGTCGGGGTAACTGCATCGCTTTTACTAATATCCTTCGGAAAAGCATTAATCCATAGCTCCTTTCTCCAGCTAAAGATTAAATAGTAGGATAGACTAGACTCTCAAGCCTTGGTTGTGCAACTAGTCTAGGAGAAGGAAAACTTCGATATAAAACTAGTCTTTCTCCACTTATTCTGACATTGTTTCCAGTCGTTCTGCACTTCTTGTCACTGGACTCAAGCAATGCCGGTACAGGAGACAGTTTGCGCAACCATTGCTTCACTATAGACTCACCGCGCGTGCACCCTGGCAGAGGATGTCCATTGTCTCTCAAGACTAGAAAAAGCCTAAAAAATAATACTAAAACTCTGATAACCTTGCTTGGTTGATCGTTTGCACATTGAACGACGAAAAATAGTGGGAGGAGGGGAAGGAGACAAAAAGTGGAAGAGGGGGAAGGAGACAAAAAGTGGAGGGGGAAGGGGTGAAAAGTGGAGGAGGGGGGAGGAGACAAAAAGTGGAAGAGGGGGAGGGAGACAAAAAGTGGAAAGGGAAGGGGTGAAAAGTGGAGGAGGGGAAAGGGGGCGAAAAGTGGAGGAGGGGGAAGGAGACAAAAAGTGGAGGAGGAGGAAGGGGACAAAAAGTAGAGGAGGGGGAAGGAGACAAAAAGTGGAGGAGGGGGAAGGGGACAAAAAGTGAAGGAGGGGGGAAGAGGCGAAAAGTGGAGGAGGGGGAAGGGGCGAAAAGTGGAGGAGGGGAAAGGGGGCGAAAAGTGGAGGTGGGGAAGGGGGCAAAAATGGAGATGGGGAAGGGGGCGAAAAGACGAGGAGGGGGAAGGGGGCGAAAAGTGGAGGAGGGGAAAGGGGGCGAAAAGTGGAGGTGGGGAAGGGGGCAAAAAATGGAGATGGGGAAGGGGGCGAAAAGTGGAGGAGGGGAAAGGGGCCGAAAAGTGGCGGCGGAAAGGGGCGAAAAGTGGAAGAGGGGGAAGGAGACGAAAAGTGGAGGAGGGGAAGGGAGCGAAAAGTGGAGGAGGCGGAAGGGGTCGAAAAGTCGAAGAGGGGGAAGGGAGCGAAAAGTGGAGAAGGGGAAGGGAGCGAAAAGTGGAGGAGGCGGAAGGGGGCGGAAGGGGGCGAAAAGTGGAGGTGGGGCTAGGGGGCGAAAAGTGGAGGAGGGGGAAAGGGGCGTATTCAACAGAAAAGTTTCATAAGCTGAAGGTTGTGATTTCCAATCATTGTACAAGCAGCATATATCTTCAATCACATACCCAAAAAATAAATGTTTGTATTCTGTAGACTGAATCATGGTAAAAGGCAGCAAAATGGTAAATGTTTTCGTTAATAATAGGAAATGTGTAAAACATATTGTAAACTAGCAGGGTTACCCGACGTTGCCCGGGAGAGTGGTAAATTATTTATTTCTATCAATAACAATTTCTGGCCGTCAGTGTGGATTTAGATAAGCACGATCTACTGCGGATATCCCAATGGTCATCTCTAAACGCATATGTCATACACTGGACAAGGCAGGTGAAGCTAGGGCGGTAGCGTTTGATATATCCAAAGCCTTTGACAATCTCTAGCATAAAGGGCTTCTTCTAAAAATTCACTCATATGGTATTACTGGAGGAATATTTAATATAATTAGATCCTTCCTAACCAAAAGAAAGATCCAGGTTGCCCTCTATGGCCGTTCATCCAAGCAATATGACATAAATGCTGGTGTACCCCAGAGATCCATCCTTGGATCTTTACCGTTCCTGATTTTCATAAACGACCTTCCTAGTAACATTGAGTTTCAGATAGGTATATTTGCTGACGACACCACGCTCTACTCTCGTCATGTGGGTAAAACAGACGCGCACATATCTGAGGCAATGGTTGAATCCTTAGAAAATGATGTTCAGGCTGTAGTGGATTGGGGTCATGAATGGATGGTAACTTTTAATGCCACAAAGACAACCCTCTTTTCCTTCAATAACTACAAAAACCTCTTCAATTACCGATTGGCATAGCAAATAACACCTTACCTGTGAGTTCAACATTCAAACTCCTCGGCCTAACCTTCACAGGTAACATGAATTGGAACAAATACATTGAAGACATTGCCAAGGCTGCTGCAAAGAAGGTGGGCCCCTCTACCGTGATTGTAAATTTCTCACACCTGACATTATCCTATATCTCTACAAAAGCCACCATCCGCCCATGCATGGAGTATTGTTGCAGCATCTGATCTGGTGCATCATCCACTAGTCTCTCCCTCTTAGACAAGGTCCAAGAAAGAGTCGCCAACTTAATAGGTCCCTCACTATCCACCAAGCTCCAGTCCCTGCCCATTGCCGCAATGTTGCTTCCTTGTGCCTTTTTTACAAGTACTTCAATGGATTGTGCTCCAATGAACTGTCTGCTCTCGTACCCCCTTCGACGTAAATACACTCGACCAACTTTTTTTTCCTTTTTCTTTCTTTGTTTATTTATTACCTTTCTATTATTTTTTGCTCTTTTTATTTTATTCATTCTTTATTTTTTCTTCTTTTTATTACCCTTTTTTCTTTCTTAATTTCTTTCTTTCTTTCTTTAAACTCTCTTTTCCCCTATTCTCTATTTGTTCTCGTCCTTCCCCTCTGTCTTTCTTTCGTTTTTCCCTCTCTTTGTTTATTTCTTTCCCTTTTTTAAATTTTTGTTCCTTTCTTTACTTTCATCCTTCATTTTTCTTTCTTCTCTTTTTCTTTTTCTTCTTCTTCATCACTTGCTCTTCCTTTCTTTTCTCCTTTCTTTCTCCCCCCCGTTCCATTTCGTTTTTCCCCCCTCCCTTCCTCATGTTAGACGTCAACTTTCAGACGAGATAGAATGGCAAAAACCAAATGTTTTACAAGACAAAACTCAACAGCTTCTGTTATTCGTTTGCCCTCGCCGAGCGTAGGACGGACGGACGGACGGACGGACGGACGGATGGACAGACGGACGGACGGACGGGCGGACGGACGGGCGGACGGACGGACGGGCGGATGGACAGATGGATGGACGGACGGACGGACGGACGGACGGACGGACGGATGGACAGACGGACGGACGGATGGACGGACGGACGGGCGGGCGGGCGGACGGACGGATGGACAGACGGACGGACTGACGGGCGGACGGACGGATGGACAGACGGACGGACTGACGGACGTTGTATGTTATCTGACTCCCACCCCGCTCTTATTTTATACGCTGTCTATAACTCTCGCTTCTGTCACACTTCTCTTCCTGCCTCTGTTTATTGGCAACAAAATCAAACATAATAAACTAACTATAAAACTTAGATCAGAATAGTCCATTGTAAGCAAAAGGAAATATCACTACAAGTAGTAAATCTATTTAATCTGTAGTTGGGAGTGTCCATTGTCTCTCTAGGTTGAAAAGAGGTAAAAAAAAAATCTTATTACAATGAAGATTTTGTGTCGGCCTGTCTGTAACCGATACAATGTCACAATTTGCTCTAAGTCTTTTTTGCCTCTTATTTCAGATAATTTTATTTTGTTTCAATTTTAATCATCAATTGAATAATGGTTCATCACTTACACCGTAGATCTATCTACTTTACGTTAATAGCCAATTAAATGTGTATATAAAACAAAAAATCGTGGTTCACATTATAGATAGTATGGCTAATTAACATATTAACATTTTAAACTGATTTCAATAAGTTACAAGTATTTAGGATGTCTAATTGTTTGGCTTTGTTTTAATTACATATTATAAATAATTTCGTGGATAAATCTGAAAAGAAATCAATAAAAATGTATCATCTCTTTCTTTAGTTAAATAATTAATTTCTGTGAATCTTACCATTCTTTTCGAATAACGGAAATTGCTGAGATAATTGATAAAGCGCCATTTTCTCTCCCTCCCCCTCTCTCCCCCTCCCCCTCTCTCTCTCTCTCTCTGAACACACATAGAGTTAAGTTAAGATGGCGTTATATATAAAATAACTTCTAAATCGGTGAAGATAAAAAGAAGGAAATGAGAAAAAAACTAAACAAAAAATAGAGAAAAGAAAAGAAAAAACGTATCAATCGAAATAGAAAGAAGAAATTAAAAAAAAAGAAATAAATAAAACGTCTCATTATAGAAATAGAGTGAGAGATTTCTCTCCGGACTTATTTAAGATGGCTGGGTTTTTCTGACTGTCTATTTGCATTCTGATTTTCCCTAAACACTTGAAATGGTTTCGCCTTGCAGTTGTGACGGGATGGAAATATAAAAATAAACACACATCTGTCTTTATTAAAGATTGGAAGATGAAAGTATGTTTGCTTTATCGATGTGTTTGTTTCAATTAATTCGATTTCCTTGTGTGGGAAACTGAAACTAAACAATGGTAGATAAGACAAATATAACATTGCATAAATCTGGAAATATTGGGCGCAAATGACCGAGACGCAAATTAATGGGAAACAAATGTTCGAGATACAATTGACCTTTTATCCGAATTATTTACCTTACCTCATATTGCGAAATCGCATAAATTGTTCCTTGCATGATAAGCCGTAGAGAAAGCAAGTTATTTTTATGTTGAACATAATAAATATCCGGGAAACATCACGATTCAGCCGTTAAAATATTTTCTTCTTCTTCTTCATTTTTCTTCTTTTTTTTCTTCTTTTTCTTCTTTTTCATTTTCTTTTTCATTTTTCTACTTTTTTCTTCTTTTTTCTTCTTTTTCTTCTTTTTTCTCCTTTTCTTTCTTCTTCTTTTTTCTACTTTTTTCTTCTTTTTCTACTTCTTTTTCTCATTCTTCTTTTTCTTCTTCTTTTTCTTCTTTTCCTTTTTCTACTTTTTTCTACTTTTTTCTTCTTTTTCTTCTTCTTTTTCTTCTTCTTTTTCTTCTTTTCCTTTTTCTACTTTTTTCTTCTTTTTCTTCTTTTTCTTCTCCTTTTTCTTCTTCTATTATTATTATTATTTTGTACCCAATACGAGTTCTCACATAAGTCATCATCATTGCTCACTGATAATAACCGGTGGTGTTCCCTGGAGTCTTGGTGACAACAAGTCTCCCATATTTCCAGTACTCTTCACATCTTTCAATAACCATTGCAAATGAATTTATGTTATTGCAACAGCTGCTTACCATTTATTCCTCGCTGGCAACGACCATTGGTCTTCTTTTGGGCGATTTGGGTGGCAATAAGCCTCCCCAACGTCCTAGTACTCTCCACACTTTTCCAGTGGAGGTCTGGTTAGTGCTCCCCCTTCTCGGTCTTTCCATCTTCCTTGACCCTTCACGATTTTTTTTGTTGCATCAGCCGAGACTGATATCATTGGGTGGGGGCAGTTTACAAGATTTATTGCAGTTTCAGTTCCCTCGGGATCACGTGGTGTTCCGCCCATCTTTTTGTTTTACTTCCGCTGCAACTTCTATGTGGCTGGTTAGTGTTCGTAGTTGACGTGGGTCCGAGGATATTCCTTAAGATTTTAGCTGGTTTTCATCATTGCCGTCCGTTATATAGTCTCAGTCTTCCCTTTGATTCCAATTTCTCCTAGTCTTTTTTCCAGTTGTTTTCTTTGTGCTCCTACGATTATTGGTATCATATTGACTTTCTACATGTTTCATATTCCTCTCGAAACCGAAACCGTGAGATCTTCAGTCAGACGTTCTACCAACTAAGCTGTTTGCACTTTCTTATCAATAGATATAAAAACATTCCCTTAACAAAGTAAGTATAGCTTTGGTGTAAACTCATGATTTACGTCATGTTTCAAAACATGAATTCAAACGTAAAAGATAATAAAAAATTAAATAAATAGGAAAACTTAAACTTAAATTATTTTAACAGTCGAAAACAATTTATTTAGCTTTAAATATGTATTGTATGTAGTTTTCACAATTATATAATTCTAGACCAGTAAATAGGAAGACTCACTCGCAGACAGCGAGAGAGAAGGGGTGACGAGGTAGCCTAGTGAAAATATGTGACCGGAAAGGCATATATTTGCTAGTCAATAAAATGTGATTGTATTATCTACTTTATTTAGTTAAATACTTAAATTCAGTAAATGTTACAATAGTTTCTAAAACAGAAATGGCCGATAAAGCTGCACACTTTTCCCGAAAATATCAGCCAATTGTTTAGCAATATTGGAAGCCGAGGTCAGTGGAATGGTGCATTGATATAAATGCGGCTTGGAAAATTGCTACAATGGAGACAATTTTCAGTAGTGACTCTAAAACTGCGTCCGCATACAACATTAATAATAACAGATTCTACATTAGTCTATCTTTTTTCGGCTACCAGATAAACAATTACATTTGTTTACTTATATATTAACCGATTTTTTTTTTGCAGTTAATTGTATATCAGAATACAAGGTTAAATATTTTAAATTCTAACATCTACAAGCTGTCGATTATGGATCTTGATAAAATTGGGTTTCTTATGTCGGTTGTGTTATGCATGATATAATTGTAAATAATATAAAATAATTATAAAAACTAATGATTATAAAATTGTGTTATGCATGTCTAAGAATAACTTTAAAGATGTAAAAGTTTTGAAAGTAGAGCACCGTGAAGTTGAGATAAGTTGGTTGCCATTTGCGACAGAGCAAGTTTCGCGCGAACGTTGAACACTGTTGACAATAATAATAACGCTTTCCCCTGCCTCCTCGGGTAAGTGCATCTCAATTTCAATCGCTGTCTGTGCTGATTGTCGATAGCCGTGTAGTCTCGGGCGTTTGTCTCGTAATTCTAGCCTAAATTTATGAAATGTGTTCGATCCCATGCGATTGCCTACAACAACCACTCTTGTACTGATGAGGGCAAAAAGTTCGAAACGATATCGTCTGTAGGTAATAAACACTTAAATATTTAATACATTATATATATATATATATATATATATATATATATATATATATATATATATATATATATATATATATATATATATATATATATTGTGCTAGTATTTTTTATTGTTTTAATTAGTTTCAGAATGTATTATTATTAACTAAACTTTGCTATAAATCAGAGGGAGGGGCAGTTATGTTTTGTATATGTTGGTAAAGTGAGCTTGAGATGCATGGTGAGGCAGCGGGGTAAAATAATACATTCCGAAACCAATTCAAAAAATAAAAAATACTCCAAGTTTTCTTCATTAAAACCCAACAACCTATAATTAATAACATTACGTATGAAACCAGTAACAACCTTTGAAAATGCTTAACGTAATACAATTTTATTCTGTGACGCTAATTCTGCTGTCGCGGAATTCAAATTGTTAACATCTTTCCTAGAATAGTGTGAGAACGTTCTCTTGGCGTCTAACTGACTTCACGTACCCATTTTTCAGCTATCTTTTGAAATCTCTTTTCTCTCCAGCTTTTTTGTTCATTTCTTTTTTTTCAACTGAAGATGATTCGATGAAGAATCGAAAATGTTTGTGATACATATATATATATATATATATATATATATATATATATATATATATATATATATATATATATATATGAATTAATTAAGTTCAAATATTAACAAAATGAACAAATCCAATACTTTTCAAAAGTGCTCAATATATATTAGAGATTTTATATTAAAATAAACATAGTTTGAGTATCCGACAATTGTTTCAGAACCTCCTCGGCTCCTCCTCAGGGATATTCTGATGAGCAAAGATTAGATCCGCCAATACACAATCATAAAAGACAAAAAACAAACAGACAAATTACATTTCAAAATTTTAGACGAGAAACCTTTTTGCATAAGATGACATTTTGACACCTACCTATCGACGCATAAGAAAGTCGGTCAGCTCAAACTTTTGGTAGGACTGGCTTGACTCGGCCGTCTCCCTTTCCATGCACACACACCAAGACACACTCACACACACACACACACCCACGCTTATACGCACACATTTATATACTCACAAACACACATACCCACTTATATATATATGTAAATATAAAAACATATACACATATATACATACACATACATACACATACACACACAAGCACACACACATACATATATATATATATATATATATATATATATATATATATATATATACACAGATACATACATATATCTATTTATTTCGCGTAATGTATTAAGTGATTTAATTTTTTATTTTATCTTCCCTTTAATCCTAATACTCATAAGCTGCCTGATAGAGTGTTATATACATTAAAACAATCGCTATTTATTAATTAATTAAAATTATTAATGAATATCAATCATATTTACCAACGAACTAAGTTGATCCAACAATAATAGTATTCCCCTAATTAATTGAGAATTAGAAACCTAGTTTTTAATATCGACTAGTTATTATTTTTATCTAGTACTTCGTGATAACTACTTAATACATTATTATTTGTAATGATTTTGCGTTATTTTATAAAGGAATTGAATTTTTAATTGAATTTTATTTTAGATTAATTATATTCTCTCTTTGAAGTGATCTTAAATTCTGTGTCTATCTATATTGTTTAGCCTAACGGACGTTTAATTGGTATTAATTTAAGTTTACTAATTTTATGATCATGTTCACTAAACCTCTTCTTTCAATATAAATTCTAAACCTTGTAACTTATTAATTTATAGATCTCCTGGTAACTAATAGTTATTCCATCATCCGGAGTTATACCAATACGATCAGTTACATAACCTATTATGTATAATAATAATCCACCAAAATAATCTGAAAAGTATATCTATAATACTAACATTAATATCTATACATGCCCAACATTTTAATTAATAGTGGTTTTGATTAACCTATCTTTATTTTCATTAAAAATATATATTATTTTTATTAATTACATATTTAAGATCTCTACATCAAGTTATCCTATAAACTAGTTAGTTAACTCAATCCTACTTATCATTGTTAATTATGATACATTAATTACGCGATCCTTTATCATTTGTAATAATGTAATGTTATGTTTAAAGAGATAGTTATTTTAATTTCGAATCTTTGTTTTTATTTATTTATTTATTTATTTAGTCATTATTTTTTTATTTAAATTTTTTTTTTAATTTTTTTTCTCTAAGTTATGTTTACATCGTTCTCACAATACTTATCTAATGTGAATTTTTTGAAGTGCCTGCAATTGTAACCTACCTCGTCCCTCTGATTTAGTAAAACATTCTTATTAGGAAACAAAACTATAGCCAGTTTTTCATTTAAACACAGAAAACAGGTAGGGTTGTTTAGTGTAGGTATTGGTGCCTTTTTTAAAATACTCCATTTCACTACAGGAACTATGCCATTTCTTTTTAGGGATAAAATATATCTGGATAATGAAGTGCCCTTTCTATCAGTATCTATGTTGTTAAATGAGCATTTATGGTTTTGTATACCTATCCTTTAAATCAGTACTAGTACCCCCTATGTAAAATCTTTTCAAATTAGGATCATTCTCTGGGAAATCTGTGCTTAGATATACTACATTTTTCATTAAACATTTTTCTTGTAACGGGCACTCACTTTTATTTCTACAATTACATTTATTATTTTGTATGCTACTTACGTTGTTTGTATCATTATCCTTTAGTGTTTGTTTATTGTGACCTTTGATTATTTTTTCTAAATTATTTTTTATGATTGTGTATTGGCGGATTTAATGTTTGCTCATTTTGAGGGGGAGCCGAAGAGGTTCTGAAACAATTGTCGGATACTCAAACTATGTTTATATATATATATATATATATATATATATATATATATATATATATATATATATATATATATATATATATATATATATATATATAGATAGATAGATAGATAGATAGATAGATAGATAGATAGATAGATAGATAGATAGATAGATAGATAGATAGATAGATATGTACTTCAAAGTTAGCAAATAGAACACGTGCTCCGGACGAAACCAGTTCAAGTGGTGAGGGGAAGCGAGAAAGCTAACAGCAAGTCAAACAGCCACTTAAGACTTACCCCACCATATATATATATCAGGGCCGGCGGGACAGTTATGAAAGTGGGAGGGGCTTCTCCTAAAAAGTGGGGGGCCGGTTAAACACATGCATATCAACTTAATTATTGATGACCGTAAAGTGGGGGGGGGGGCAAGTAAAAAAAAAGTGCCGCCGTTCATGTATATATATATATATATATATATATATATATATATATATATATATATATATATACTACTGTACCTCCTCTGTACAAAATGACGGAAAATGGTATGCTTCGCCAGCGTTTGCACTCGCTATTTATCTAAATATATTAGTAAGATATTCATATAAAATCATAGAATGACGTCAGTATATCAAATATAAATTATTATCATCATGTCTGATGACCGAAAGAGAAAAAAAAACACCGTTGACTTTGTATTATAGAGTAAAGGATTTTTTTATTTGAAATGGGCACGTGTTTTACTCACTAACTTTTTTGTGACGAGATGGAAGTACATATATTTATTTATATATAAGTATGCAAATAAATATACATTGTATATTTACTTGCAATCTATTTTGCTTTACTTTTTTTTTTAACGTTCCCGTATTTTTTTTTTCAACATATTTTCGTTGTTCCAAAGTGAAGTAAATATGTATGGACAAATAACGAGTTATTCACCTTTTTAAGATGGCAACCATTTGAAAATAATACCGACAAGGACAAATTATTATCGGGGAGGACTTCAATTGAATTTTTAAAAACATTTCTAAACAACATGTAGCAACGATTCACAAAAAAATACTGACAGAACAGAATCAAATTTGATTTTGCAGGAAAAAAGCTATCGATGACAAAGGACAAAACGACTTATATATTAGATATATAGATAGATGTTGTGCGCGTGTGAGTGTCGTATCATGATAGCAATATGCTGAAGGAGCGCTTAGCGCATGAAGTGCAACATGATTAATTGTATATTGGTTGGGTAGGTGGCCCATGACAAAAAAAAACTCTACAAATATTAACTGAAGATCCACGTGAAAAAGTGCGATCGCAATTTAAGCTAACAGGTAGACACTTCCATGGAACGCTACACCTCGTGGCGCATCTGTCACGAAGGTGTAATGTAAGCTCGAATAGAGCCGGAATAAGGAACGAAATAAGAAACTTCGAAAGAAGCATAGCACCAAAATGGGATCTACAACCTATGGCGGTTCTCTCACCTGTTCTGCTTGTGGTTAGGGTTTGTCTGTACAACCGTATGAGGACGTAACAATAGCGGGGGTAATAACTGTAATCGTTGGACACGACGGAATACTAAGTATTGATGGTGGTGGTGGTGGTGGTGGTGGTGGTAGTGATGGTGGTGGTGTTGTTGTGTTATCTTATTTACTGGTGAACAGACATTTCCACGCACTCACTGTCTGATGACCTGGAGCCACCTGCACGCGAATCCCCTTAAAAGGGGACTGCGACTTAAAGTGCAATTCGGGAAAATGTCTTCCTTGACTAATTATAGTTTGGACAGACCCCAAAAGATGCCGACTTTTTTTCTTCTTTTCTCCCTCTCCTATCCCTAAACCATCCTTCAACACCAACCCTCTTCTTTTTTTATTTCTTTCTTTCTTCTTCTTCTTCTTCTTCTTCTTCTTCTTCTTCTTCTTCTTCTTCTTCTTCTTCTTCTTCTTCTTCTTTTTCTTCTTCTTACTCTTCTTCTTCTTCTTCTTTTCCTTCTTCTTCTTCTTCTTCTTCTTTTCCTTCTTCTTCTTCTTCTTCTTCTTCTTCTTCTTTTTCTTCTTCTTATTATTATTATTGGTACTCACTAGGAGTTCTCACACAAGTTATCATCATTGATTGATCATCGACAACAACAAGTAGTGTTCCCTGGAGTCTGAGTGACAACAAGCTTTCCCAGAGTTCCAGTACTCTCCACCTCTTTTCGATTACCACCGCAAATGACTGTGCGGTATCGCAACAGCCGCCTACCATTTATTTTTTCTTCTTCTTCTTCTTCTTCTTCTTCTTCTTCTTATTATTATTATTATTATTATTATTATTATTATTATTATTATAATTATTATTATTCTCTACTCTCATCTCTTTTCGTCTGAAGTCTTATACTCCTTTTTTCTTCTCTTTCTTCATTTTTTGTTCTTGCTGCCATTCTCTCTGTCTCTCTCTCTCTCTTATCTTTTCTCTCTCTCCCTCTTTTCTCTCCCATCCGCATCTTCCTCATTCCTCATCTTTTTTTCTGCATCTTCCCATAACCCCAAACAAGTTCTTCTACCCCGCAGCCACTGTCTCATCCAATGCCCCCCACCCCACCCCTATCTCCATGTCACTAAAAAAATGACATTCGATAGCAACGAACAAGAAACCGACTTTTATACATTGTCAACCACATCTGGCCAAGAATCACGAACGTCTCCCGAAACAACAAAAGCACAACCGAAGAACAAACATAACAAATTTCTTAAAACTCGTTTTACAATGAATTCAACCCAACCATGCCGACACGGCTCACAAGATAAACACCATTTGACTCTTTCATACTCGACAACACACTCTCGTACAAAGTACGCGGTTTTAGCGACTAACGAGGGGGGGGGGGTCATTCGCAAAACGAACGAAAAGACTTCTACTGATGACGCTTTCTTTAAAAAACAAAACAAAACAAATAAAAACGGAAAAAAGATACAAAACAACTTGTTCCTATTTACTTGCCTCCTCGTGATGGTAGAGTTAGACACAAGGTCGGCTTTTAACGTGGGGGATAATCCACCTGCATTGGAACAAAAATTAAAAAAAATTGCCTCAGTCAAAAAGGATTTCTTCTTCACTGAACAAGGAGAGAAAAGATGAAGTTTAATGTCAGAACAGATAATACACTCTGCTCCTAGACCAAAAGGCCAACCAACCTGTTATAATGAACAAAACTTTGTCACACAACTTTTAACAGCAAAGCGGATTTATTACATATATACTTGGATTAAAAACCGTATATATATATTTATTTATCTTTTATTTTTTGATGTGTTGATGTTTTTTATATTTATAATATAAAACTAAAAATAATACATTAATCACTTAAATAATAGTGTCATGGATTCGTCCAAACACTTTAAAATGCAGCAACATTTTTGTGAGTAACGGATAAATTTTATTAGACAGACGAACAGCGCAGGTAAAGAATTTTTTTTTTTTGTGTGTCTTAAATAACTAATATAAGTTAGCAAAACATTTATATGGAACAAAACGTAGATTTAGTATAAGGAACGTTTATGTTTTTGTCTTTTAAGGGAAGTGGGGTCTGATCAACTCTGCTGAGAAGCCATGAAATTAAATACTGTCTTGTTTTTAAATTCCCGAAACAGTTTTTCATGGTAAACAACTGATGATCCCTTAAAATAGTGTTAGAAACTAACTAATATAATAACTGTAAAAAATAAATTGACTTACATGAGTGATTTTCCACTGGAAGACTTGAGACTATAATTTTTTTTGTTTTGTTTTTTATATATAGTTTTAATGGTTGAGAAACTTCCGAGACTATATATATATATATATATATATATATATATATATATATATATATATATGTGTGTGTGTGTGTGTGTGTGTGTGTGTGTGTGTGTGTGTGTGTGTGTGTCAACTCTGGCTGTAATCCGTTCATATTATATTCCGTCCTACTCTATATTTTCGTACACAATTCCATTGTAGAATATTTTTATAGCGCCATTTGATTGTATTGTTATACGTAATATTATAGTTTGCCTCCATTTTTTATTTTAGATTATCTCCCTTTAATCTATAAGTAACTATTAGTAACTATTAGTAACTATAAGTAACTATAAGCCGTTATCCACGTTTATACGAAACTATTCTAAGTGTCATAACTTATAACGTGCTCTCTTACACTTATCTTATAGATAAAGTAAAGTCAGTCTTTTTCTCGATAATTGTCATCGATAGCTTTTTTCCTACAAAATCCATATTTGATTCAGGTCCGTCAGTTCTTTTGCTGGATCGTTGTAGCATGTTCTTAAGAACGATAAAATGTAATTAGATGCAACTCCTTCCAGAAAATACTTTGGCCGGGATTTTTTAATCATATGGACGCTGTCTTAATAATCAAAGAGGACGTTGCTCTGTATTTATCAACACAGAATTACTTCAGTTTGTTTAAACCAACGACAAAAAATATTTTGAAAGAAACTGCGTAGTTTAAAAAACAAAATCAAAAGGAAATAAATTGTAAGTAAAAACACGACCGGGCAACGCCGGTAAGGGACAGCTGGTGGCATAATGTAGACTAGAGAGAGTATCCATGGCGTTGGAAACACTTTTTTGTAAAAAAAAAAACAAAAAAAAAACGAAAAGCAAACGTTAAAAAAGAAAACATAAAAAGGCTTTACGACGGCTGTTAAAACGCAATACTTCATAGTTACAATATTGCATATATTTTTTTGCTCATGGCTGACCTTAATAAAAAAAATCAGGGTTGTTTTTAATCGATATAAAATAATATATCTTACAATGATAGGAAGGTCGTAAATTTATTACGTTACTTATAAATAGATTTCATAGGGGTTCAAATATGTAGTTATGTTTTCAAACGGAGTTTAAAACATAGAAGAGTAGAAAGTGACTAACTTGGGGTTACTTTCGACAGCCTCATAACCCTCGCTTCCCTTATTTTGTCCTTTAGTCCTCACATTCCATGAACGATGTTTCTGACAAAGGGGGAAGAATTGCTGTTTTCTGGGTCGGAATCTATCCATCTAACAGTTATCGTTGGCTAGTTTTTGATCTTGAAGTATTTTTTTTAGCTCCTTACATCAAGTGGCTTCATGCCTTGTCTGGAGCGACTTCCATAAAAAAAACAAAATTGTTGCGAGAGCAAGCGCAATCCCTGTGCAATTTGGAAAGTTTTGCTTAAAGATTAAGGTTTATACGATTATGATATTTATGTTAAGGTATTTTCGCTATCGATTAGTGTTCGATATACGTGCAATGATGTCGTGCATTTGCAAGGATTTCAATTTTCTATCTGAGTCTGGGACAAAGTTGTTTGCCAAAATTGAATTCTTTTCCTATCTTTGCTCTCATTGGCTGAGAATCTAATATATATTGACGTCACAAAAGATTAGTTTACGAACACGAGTTCCGTCGGGATTAGTAATTTTGAATATTATTGCATCGAGTAATGGAATACACAATTGGAAAGAGTCATTTCTGTATTTATTCTATCTGAGATGCGTCTGACAGAAGGAGAGAGAGACAGAAACAGAGACAGATAGGCAGACAGACAGAGAGACAGAAAGAAGGAGAGAAGGAGAGAGGGGGAGATAAAGAGGTGGGGAGAGCGAGACATAAAGTAAGAGAGAAGGAGAGAGTAGACCGAAGAGAGAGAGAGAAAATAAGAGAGAGAGGGAGAGAGGGAGAGAGAGAGAATATATATATATATATATATATATATATATATAATATTTGTTTTTTGTTTATATATGCGTGTGTGTGTGTGTAAAAAATAACATTGAAAATATATAAATACTATATCTTTTCTCTATTTCTTATTTGTTGACCTACAGGAATACAAAATGTCATTTAAATAAAATCTTTTTTCTAAAAGAACAAAATTTTCGGCTGTTCCTTCGGCCTTCCTCGGTGTGTGTGTGTGTATATATATATATATATATATATATACACACACACTGAGGAAGGCCGAAGGAACAGCCGAAAATTTTGTTCTTTTAGAAAAAAGATTTTATATATATATATTTATATTTATATTTATATATATATATATATGTATATATATATATATATATATATATATATATATATATATATATAAATAATTTTTTAGTGGTACAAAATTTGATAACGGCGAGGAATACGGACGTTTGGGACATTTTTTTGGAGGGTCGAATGAGATTAAACAAATATAAAAAAACGAGAGAAAACGATTAAAAAGAAATTAATTAATGTACTGAACCGGTTTTCGTCCACACTCATCAGAGTAAAACGTGGAAATGATTGAATACGACTAAAACCTAAAAATAATTTGTAATGAACACTAGTGACAAGTTTAGGAGAAAAAAAAAAAAAAAAAAAAAAAAAAAAATATGGGGAGGAGAGTCATAAGTTGATCACATTAAGTCCTAAAAGCCATTCCTTTTGCTTACAAAGGGAAGGTTTGATTGACTTTATATATATGGCTTCCAGGACTTTGAGGTGGAATAGGGAATGCGATCTACTTATGACAGAAAACCAGTCACTAGTGTACGTCGACGCACATTCGGCGCTATTTATGAGATGGGCAGCAATAGCAGACCCGGATGTATTAACTAAATTATTTAAATTATTTATAATATTTATATATATATATATATATATATATATATATATATATATATATATATATATAGAGAGAGAGAGAGAGAGAGAGAGAGAGAGAGAGAGAGAGAGAGATGTGTGTGTGTGTTCGTGTGTGTGTGTGTGTTCGTGTGTGTGTGTGTGTGTGTGTGTGTGTGTGTGTGTGTGTGTGTGTGTGTGTGTGTGTGTGTGTGTGTGCGTGTGTGTGTAAAAAATCAATGTGAAAATTATATTTTTATATATTTTCACAATTTATTTTCTATATTTTGATGTTAGGAATATCAATTTTCCCTTATATAGAAAAAAGTTTGTTTTCCAAGAAAGGAGAACAAAATTTTCGGCCGTAATCCTTCGGCCTTCGTCAGTGTACTGAAGAATTGTGGGTGCACGGTGGGAGGTGGGTGGTAGCAGTAGGAGAGAAAAAAAAAAAAAAAAAAATATATATATATATATATATATATATATATATATATATATATATATATATATATATATATATATAGAAGGTCCCGATAAGAATGAAAACAAGAAGTCATAAAGAATAATGAAATATAAAACCTAAGACTAGATAACGGATTACCGTAATTTGAAACTAACCCTAACACAAAAAAAAAACTTTTTTTTTTACATAAATTCATTTGAGAAAGAAAAAAAAACTGATAAAAGCGAAACCTATTTCTTTTCGTTCTGACAACCAAAACAGTTTTGATAAAAGAAAACAAAAACTTTACGGTCGTGTTAAAATACACTTTTTTTGTTTGTTTTTTTAAAGTAACATGTAAAAAAATAAATTAAAACTCTTTTTTCTTTTTTGTTGTTGCTTCAGTCCCGCGCTACGGCGGGGTCCGCAATGATGGATTTTTGTCTCCATTTGTCACGACCCACAGGCTTGGTCCGGGTGAAGGTTGGTTTTACGGAAATCTTCGTGCAGGATTTGGGTTAGGGTTAGGGTGACTGCTCTTCTCATCGGTATTTCTTTCGTTCGCGTCCCGATGACTTTAAATTTAAAAGCGACTTTCGCGACGATGGCGATGTCGTAGCGCAATCGAATGTCGTTATTACAGACGAATTTATTTATTTAAAAAAAAAAAAAATAAATAAAATAAAGTTACATGTTTGTAATCGAAATTCATTAACAGTTAAAAATTTAAAAGAAGAAAAAGATTTTTAATTTTTATAATTTATCGGCTGACAATTTGTACATCGATTCACATTCAAAACGAGAAAAGAAGAAAAAAAACGGATAATACATGGAAAAATAAAATCGGAAAAATCTATTCGTTTGAAAGAAAGATAAAAAAAAATAAAAAATAAAAAAATAAGGTGAACATCCATTCGGTTTTCCCCGGAACAACGATCCGGTTATTATGGACTTTCTTCTCCAAGGAACGCCCAATCGACCACTGATTTTTAATTTCGACTGTCTTCAAGTCAACGTCGGTAAGAGAGATTTTCCGTTCACTTATTGATTGAATTTTTGGTAAAAACGCATAATAAGGGCCGGCTGACTGGCTAGTGGGCCGTGCGTAAAACCAGTTTGGCCTTTTTATGGCCAAATGTCATGAATTTGGTGTGTTTTGGCCATCGAAAATTCCGTTTGGCCTTTTTTGTGTGAATATTCTGGAGTTCACTTATGTGGTATTGTCTGTAAACTTCAGAATATTTTGTTATATTTAAAAAAAAAAATTTTGTATTTGTTTTTCATTTTTAGCGAAGTGACACGAGTATTTATAAAAGTTTTTCATTTTTATTTTTTGTTTTTATTTAAAAAAATTTTTTATGTGTTTGTTCTTCATTTTTAGCGAAGTATTTGTGTTTGTTTTCAATTTTGCGATACGCCTGGCATCGAACTCCAGAATATTCACACAAAAAAGGCCAAACGGATATTTCGATGGCCAAAACACACCAAATTCGTGACATTTGGCCCTAAAAAGGCCAAACTGGTTTTGCGCACGGCCCACTAATCAGTCAGCCGGCCCTTATTATGCGTTTTACCGATTTTTTTTTGGGGGGGGGGGGCTTCTACACTTTCACAATGACATTAAAATATTTAAAAATTGTATAAACTTCGTTATGTACTTACGTGGTAGCTTAAAATAAGATTGTACATTAAAAAAAATGACGCAAATTCATCCAGTGTTTACTAGATTATAAGAAAAAGGAAGAAGAAAAAAACGATTTTAAATAATGTTTGCCAAAAGATTCCGGCCAATCAGGAACCAACAGGTCAGCTTGACCACGCGTAACAAAGTTTATACATTTCTGTAGCTATTTTTTTTTTTAAGAGAGGCCTAACATGTCATTGTAAAACTACAGAAGCACCTTTTATATATATATGTTATAGCTAAGGTACCTGTCTATACGGAGGGGGGGGTCATTTTTAAAATTCTGTACATCAACTGAACTGCAAAGAATCGTAGCACGCGTTGATATCTTGGAGGCAAGCCATAAGAATTAGAACGTCTATATAATTTATTTATTTTTCTTATTTACAACTCACAGCCAGAACTCGTCTTCCTACCTCCACTGTAAAAACCTTTCCTTTCTTTCCCCGTGTGTCCAATATCAAAGAAAACTTCTATGAACAAAATTTATTTCCAAGAAATTTCAATTTGTGAAACACGTTATCATGAGATTGCTTCCCTGTGAGTTACAACATGGTTATCTTCGAATCTAATGTTAAGACACACTTGTCAGAAACCGCCTTCATATGTCATCAAAATGTATTCATTCCACTCATTATTTTAGTGTTTTGGACCCACGATAACTTTGACCCGTCGTTAGGGTTAGGGTTAGGGTCAAAGTGGAGGTTAGGGTTAAGGTTAGGGTCAAAGTGGAGGTTAGGGTTAGGGTTAGGGTCAAAGTGGAGGTTAGGGTCAAAGTGGAGGTTAGGGTTAGGGTTAGGGTCAAAGTGGAGGTTAGGGTCAAAGTGGAGGTTAGGGTTAGGGTTAGGGTCAAAGTGGAGGTTAGGGTTAAGGTTAGGGTCAAAGTGGAGGTTAGGGTTAGGGTTAGGGTCAAAGTGGAGGTTAGGGTCAAAGTGGAGGTTAGGGTTAGGGTTAGGGTCAAAGTGGAGGTTAGGGTTAAGGTTAGGGTCAAAGTGGAGGTTAGGGTTAGGGTCAAAGTGGAGGTTAGGGTCAAAGTGGAGGTTAGGGTTAGGGTTAGGGTCAAAGTGGAGGTTAGGGTCAAAGTGGAGGTTAGGGTTAGGGTTAGGGTCAAAGTGGAGGTTAGGGTTAAGATTAGGGTTAGAGTTAGGGGTAGAGTTAGGGGTAGAGTTAGGGTTAGGTTTAAGTTTAGGTTTAGGGTTCGGGTTAGCGTTAGGGTTAGAGTTAGGGTTTAGGGTTAGGGTTTAGGGTCATGGTCAAAGTTAGCATGGGCCATAATGTAACAAAGTACCATTATTTTAAATCCGGTCAAAACAGTCATCCTAATTCAGCTGTCAATCCATCTATCTCATTAACCCTTGTCCTCGTGTGGCTTCTGTGCCTTGATAAGTCGTGACTCATTCGTAAAAAAACAATAAATAAAAAGCGATGGTGCTTTTTCTTATAAAAACGTTTACTGATTTAAAAGAGTATTCTGTATTTTTTTTTAATTCACAGCAAGAACTCGACCACCTACCGCAACTACAAATAACTTTTCTCCCCCCCCCCTCCCCCATGCCAAACATCAAACGGAATTTTCACGAACAAAGTTCTTTTCAACATTGTCTCATTTTTTGGAACACGCTGACATAATATTGCTTTTCTTAGGGCGGCAGCATGGTCATCTTCAAGTCCAGTGTTAATAAACACTCGTCATAAATTGTTCTCATAAGTAATCAAATTTGTATTCATTCCAATCATTATTTTCAATCCTCTCATAATATTCTTCTATTTTATGGTCAGTTTTAATACCGTTGAGAGTTAATAAACAGAGAGAGGGGGAGAGCGAGAGAGAGGGGAGCGAGAGAGAGAGAGAGAGAGAGGGAGAGCGAGAGAGAGAGAGAGAGAGAGAAATAGATATATACAGACAGACAGTCGGACAGACAGACATTACCTGTCATTCTCGCTCTCTTGCGAGGAAATTGAGTTTTTGCTGTGAAATAAACAAACACGTTTTTTTTATGGAAATCGCTCCAGACAAGGCATGAAGCCACTTGATGCAAGGAGCTAAAAAAAATATTACTTCAAGGTCAAAAACTAGCCAACGATAAGTGTTAGGTGGATAGATTCCGACTCAGAAAACAGCAATTCTTCCCCCTTTGTCATAAACATCTTCTCAGGGAATGTGAGGACTAAAGGACAAAATAAGGGAAGCGAGAGTTACGAGGCTGCTGAAATTAAACCCAAGTTAGTCACTTTCTACTCTCCTTATCCTTACAGAATACTCTTTTAAATCAGTAGATAGATTGACAGCTGAACGATGATGAGTATTTTGACAGAGAGACACTCTATCAAATAGGAGCGAGGGCTCAAACAACATACAGTGAGAGAGGATGAGAGTGATAGACAGAAACTCAGTAAGAAATGGACGATTTGGTGAGTTAATTGCAAATTACGGCTAATTAGAACAAGTAAAATTGACGTTTTTTTTTTTCAAGCATAACTCAATCCCAAAACCAATATGTATTTTGTGTAATTGAAATATATAGTTTTAAAAAAAACTTAGGAAAAAAAAACTTTCATTGACTCAGCTTTAGTATAATAATAGATAAAATCCAGAGGAGTGTCGGATATTTATAACGTTTCTTGTAAGTAGATTTCAAAGGGGTTAAAATAGTTATGTTTTCAGAGAGCGTCTCAAAACTGTTGCCAACGGCAGACGCAATCGCTGTGCGACGTGGATACGTTTGTCAATTTACAAAACTTGCTTATCCGATTATAATATTTATGTTGAAGTATTTTCGATGTTGGTTTTCGTTTTATTCTATGAAATTTTACCGCGTTCGATCCTTTTTGTACTAATGAGTTGCCGCTTATCGAGGCCAAAACGCCATTCGAGGATAAGGGTTACTTGTTTGTCAGGTGGGCGGTGAGACGACACTCTGAGGGTTTGAGACGATGGTTGAAACTGGGT
>OY744528.1:6238324-6243324 GCA_963556195.1 Sepiola atlantica | reverse complement strand
TATATATATATATATATATATACTAATTGCAAACGGCCACTCCAATTAGTTAAAATTAGATTTTGTCCCGCAAGAACGAATGTCACTTTCGTTGAATGAAGAAAAACCGTTTTGGGAAATTGGTAAAACTATACATTTTGGAACCTCTAGAGCATGGGGAATTCTCAAAATAACACATTTGTCTTGTGAGGGTCTCGAAACGTAATCAGATATGCCAATCTTATGTTTTCTGTGTCAATACTGCCACTAGTGACATCATTAGAATTCGAACCTGAATTCATATTTCAATATGAAGACTATATTTTTCCGAATGTCAGTGATACAAAAATGATTCTACGAAAGTCAGATCTACTTTGTTTAACACCTGTTCTAATTTGGATACTTAGCTATATACGACTAAAACTGCGGATCTTCCGTGTTATCCTGTTATCTTGTCTCCGTGCACACTGGATGAAGTCATCAAAATGATGACGTCACGAATTTATAAATTTAAATTTTAAATAATGAATCATATGATAAATACTATTTTTTTTTTTACTAAATGAAGATAATAATATATATAGTATTTAATAATTGATTGGTGTAATTAATTGATGATGATGATGATGATGATGATGATGATGATGATGATGATGATGATGATGATGATGATGATGATGATGATGATGATGATGATGATGATGATGATGATGATGATGATGATTTTTTTTTTTTTTAATTAATATTTTTTTTTAATGGTGCCGGCCTAGGATGACACCAGACAAAATATTTATAAAAGGTCGAGGAGGATGAGAAGACCGAGGAGGGACAGCACAAACCAGACCTCCACTGGAAAAGTGCGGAGAATGCTGGGACTTTGGGGAGGCTTATTGCCACCCAAATCCCTGAGAAGACCAATTGTCCTTACCAGCGAGAAATCAATGGTAAGCGGCTGTTACGATACCGCATCGTTATCGAAAAAAATACTGGAAATCTGGGGAGGCTTGTTGTCACTCAAACTCCAGGAAATACCACTGGTTGTTGTCGGTGAGCAATCACTGATGATGATCTGTGAGTACAATAGGGACCTCCAATCGCAGCCATAGAATCGCTGACGTCACCGGTTTTTGCTTTCTTTAAGAAATTCATACATTCGCGTTCCATGTAGTGTTTTTAAAAATCTCCCTAAAATAAACTTATACTTATAGGAAGTTGTTTTAAAGTAAATAGTTTATTTAAAGATTAAATTATCTATTTGGGGAAGAAACCCTTCTTTATCTTGCGATACAAGTACGAAATTTTCTTTTTCTACGACTGAATGTCTTGTTTACACAAAGAATTAGCATTATCATGTGCGACATTGCGAGATGTTATGTACCTATGGATGTCCAAAAGTGATAGAATTAATTACTTTCATTATGTTGTAGACAAAATTAACGGGTTTTTTTTACATTTTCCTTGAGTTGCACATTTTTTAGACAGATTATTACTTCTTTTTTTATTGCAATTGCCTAAATAACTTATCTGCTTCAATTAGTATTTACTTTTGTTTAAGGAAAGAATATTAAAATGGATAATTTTAGGATTTTATTTTTACAAATACTATATTTATTAAGGTACTGATATCGATCCTGAACCAGTTTTTGTGATGTTTGACTCGGAAGTGTTCGGCTGTCCTACGCACACGCCCGAGTGTTGACGAGCCCGCTCTCGTTCTGAAAAATGATAAAAAGTATTATAAATATATAATAATAATAATAAAATAATAATAATAATAATAATATTAATAATAATAATAATAATAATAATAATAATAATAATAATAATAATAATAATAATAATAATAATAATAATAATAATAATAATTAATACTTACTTTTGTCAACGTTTTTTTTTTAGAATGAGCTTAGCTCTACAAATTAATTAGCGTGCGTCAATTTCACTCTAAAAATGTAACCGCGTTAATTACGGCTAGTATTGCGTTCCATAGTTGCGGCGAAACGAGCTACGGCCAAAAAGGCTTTCTTACTTCTAGCAAATGAAGGACTTTTTTCCAAGTACATATTATCAGGTCGTATAAAACTTTGGTCTTTTACGATTCCTAATACTTCGGGCTATATTATATTAAAATATTTTGAAAAATTTAAAACACATATTTTCAAAAATGATGTTTAAAAATGAAATTGACTAACCGATAAACTCGATCAAATGAATAAATGTCTCTGAAAATAAAAATTATTTCGTAAAACTTTTGGGGGGGGGGGACATTTCAATAAATCACAACATATTTTATTGAGAAAAGGTAAAAAAAAATACAAAACATAATAATATTGCTTTTATTTCCACTTTTTATCTGTGCATTCACGGACCAGTTTACTAAAATATGTGGACGTAAAATTTAATAAAATTAATCCAATGTGTTTTTCAAAAGACTTTAGTTTAATATAAGAAAAAAAAACCGACCGACCTGAAAAAAAAAAATTTGAATAAAGAAAAAAGAATAAGACAAAATGTAAAAAGTAGTTTGAATAGAGAAAAAAGAATGAGAAAAAATGTAAAAAGTAGTTTGAATAAAAAAAAGAATAAGAAAAAATGTAAAAAGTAGTTTGAATAAAGAAAAAAGAATGAAAAAATGTAAAAAGTAGTTTGAATAAAGAAAAAAGAATGAGATAAAATGTAAAAAGTAGTTTGAATAAAGAAAAAGGAATGAGAAAAAAATGTAAAAATAGTTTGAATAAAGAAAAAGAATAAGAAAAAAATGTAAAAAGTAGTTTGAATAAAGAAAAAAGATTGAGAAAAATGTAAAAAGTAGTTTGAATAAAGAAAAAAGAATGAGAAAAAATGTAAAAAGTAGTTTGAATAGAGAAAAAAGAATGAGAAAAAAATGTAAAAAGTAGTTTGAATAAAGAAAAAAGAATGAGAAAAAATGTAAAAATAGTTTGAATAAAGAAAAAAGAATGAGAAAAAAATGTAAAATGTAGTTTGAATAAAGAAAAAAGAATGAGAAAAAATGTAAAAAGTAGTTTGAATGAAGAAAAAAGAATAAGAAAAAAATGTAAAAAGTAGTTTGAATCAAGAAAACAGAATGAGAAAAAATGTAAAAAGTAGTTTGAATAAAGAAAAAAGAATGAGAAAAAATGTAAAAATAGTTTGAATAAACAAAAAGAATAAGAAAAAAATGTAAAAAGTAGTTTGAATAAAGAAAAAAGATTGAGAAAAAATGTAAAAAGTAGTTTGAATAAAGAAAAAAGAATAAGAAAAAAATGTTAAAAGTAGTTTGAATAGAGAAAAAAGAATGAGAAAAAAATGTAAAAAGTAGTTTGAATAAAGAAAAAAAATGAGAAAAAAATGTAAAATGTAGTTTGAATAAAGAAAAAAGAATGAGAAAAAAATGTATAAAGTAGTTTGAATGAAGAAAAAAGAATAAGAAAAAAATGTAAAAAGTAGTTTGAATCAAGAAAACAGAATGAGAAAAAATGTAAAAAGTAGTTTGAATAAAGAAAAAAGAATGAAAAAAAAATGTAAAAATAGTTTGAATAAACAAAAAGAATAAGAACAACAATGTAAAAAGTAGTTTGAATCAAGAAAACTAAATAAGAAAAAAATGTAAAATGTAGTTTGAATAGAGAAAAAAGAATGAGAAAAAAATGTAAAAAGTAGTTTGAATCAAGAAAAACGAATAAGAAAGAAATGTAAAAAGTAGTTTGAATAAAGAAAAAAGAATAAGAAAAAAATGTAAAAAGTAGTTTGAATAAAGAAAAAAGATTGAGAAAAAATGTAAAAAGTAGTTTGAATAAAGAAAAAAGAATAAGAAAAAATGTAAAAAGTAGTTTGAATAAAGAAAAAAGATTGAGAAAAATGTAAAAAGTAGTTTGAATAAAGAAAAAAGAATGAGAAAAAATGTAAAAAGTAGTTTGAATAGAGAAAAAAGAATGAGAAAAAAATGTAAAAAGTAGTTTGAATAAAGAAAAAAGAATGAGAAAAAATGTAAAAATAGTTTGAATAAAGAAAAAAGAATGAGAAAAAAATGTAAAATGTAGTTTGAATAAAGAAAAAAGAATGAGAAAAAATGTAAAAAGTAGTTTAAATGAAGAAAAAAGAATAAGAAAAAAATGTAAAAAGTAGTTTGAATCAAGAAAACAGAATGAGAAAAAATGTAAAAAGTAGTTTGAATAAAGAAAAAAGAATGAGAAAAAATGTAAAAATAGTTTGAATAAACAAAAAGAATAAGAAAAAAATGTAAAAAGTAGTTTGAATAAAGAAAAAAGATTGAGAAAAAATGTAAAAAGTAGTTTGAATAAAGAAAAAAGAATAAGAAAAAAATGTTAAAAGTAGTTTGAATAGAGAAAAAAGAATGAGAAAAAAATGTAAAAAGTAGTTTGAATAAAGAAAAAAAATGAGAAAAAAATGTAAAATGTAGTTTGAATAAAGAAAAAAGAATGAGAAAAAAATGTAAAAAGTAGTTTGAATGAAGAAAAAAGAATGAGAAAAAAATGTAAAAAGTAGTTTGAATCAAGAAAACAGAATGAGAAAAAATGTAAAAAGTAGTTTGAATAAAGAAAAAAAAATGAAAAAAAAATGTAAAAATAGTTTGAATAAACAAAAAGAATAAGAACAACAATGTAAAAAGTAGTTTGAATCAAGAAAACAGAATAAGAAAAAAATGTAAAATGTAGTTTGAATAGAGAAAAAAGAATGAGAAAAAAATGTAAAAAGTAGTTTGAATCAAGAAAAACGAATAAGAAAGAAATGTAAAAAGTAGTTTGAATAAAGAAAAAAGAATAAGAAAAAAATGTAAAAAGTAGTTTGAATAAAGAAAAAAGATTGAGAAAAAATGTAAAAAGTAGTTTGAATAAAGAAAAAAGAATAAGAAAAAAATGTAAAAAGTAGTTTGAATAAAGAAAAAAGATTGAGAAAAATGTAAAAAGTAGTTTGAATAAAGAAAAAAGAATGAGAAAAATGTAAAAAGTAGTTTGAATAGAGAAAAAAGAATGAGAAAAAAATGTAAAAAGTAGTTTGAA
>OY744528.1:6230824-6233324 GCA_963556195.1 Sepiola atlantica | reverse complement strand
CGTGTATAAAAAAATGAAAATCTAGACTTACTTGGTATTGTTGCATACCTTAGATTTCTCCCTCCTGTGTAGAGGGTGGTCGTGTCGTCTAGTGGATGAATTCTTTCCTTCCTGCTGCGAACCACGCCGTCCATTGTCTGCAACAAAAGCCTCATGACGAACTCTGAAGACAAACTCTTCTTTAAATTAATTCATTTTATTACAAGCGTTGTTATTTCAACTGGGAGTCATTCACTACGTCGAGAGAGAGGGGGAGAGAGCAAATCACTACTTTATCGTAGTTAGTTAACAATTATTTTCTTAACCATTCCTAAAGAGGGGGGAAGGATTTCTCTCGCTTGTATTCCCTTATCTGTTGTAAATTACATTTTAACAATCACGTCTCATCGGTTTGCTTCCCCAGACTAACGAAAACTCGCTTCTCACGAGAACGAGTGACGTCACAGAGCCTCTTGCAAGTGCAGACTGACCCTTGATCTGGGGTCTCGTCACACGGTAACCCTGTCACGTCTGTTAGCTCTGACTGTGAGAACAAGCCCTATTCTGCACCCGACTGCACCCGCGTTAATTCGCGCAAGTCAAACCAACGATTTCCAACAGATACGTCCATTCCCATAGGGCCATTATCGGCAATTGATTGTCTACTCCTTTTCTTTAGCGTGTTAGAACGCAATGAATGTCTGAAATGAAAGGATCTTACATGGTTTAACTTTTATTAATATCGATATCAATATACTCTCACACACATCTATCTATTTTTAGCGGGCTATTTCCTGTAGCCTCATGAGGGGAAGCAAAAAAAGGACGTCTTCGCTTTTTAAAATAATGTTTACTCTCCGTCCTTTTCTTATCAGTTCACCGTATTTATCAAAATCTGTGTCTATGTTTATGTAATCCAGTAATGAATTTAAAGCAATTTGTCATCTCAATATCAATATCGCTGTTCACTTTTCACTGTTCACTCTCTGTAGGCACACCTTGACTTTGTGTGAAGGAGAAAATCCCTGCTGAAATATGTAGGGGCGTCCAGTTGCGATCTCGTCCACTAAAGGCTTCACCACCATCCTCAGTACTTCCTGGTACACATATGGGCGTCCGGCGCCTATCTCGACCATCAAGGGCTTCACCACGCTCCTCAGCACCTCCTGGAAGACATATGGGCGTTGGGCACTAATCTCGTCCATTCAGAGTTTCACCACCATCATCAGCACCTCCTGGTAGACATATGGGCGTCCGGCGCCAATCTCGTCCATTCAGGGCTTAACCACTCTCCACTGTTCACTATTCACTCTCTGCTATCACTAACTGAACTGATTCCTTCCCAAAACGCTCCTTCTCCTTAAAGCAATCGCTCTCCTCATATGCAAATTAATGCTACCTATACCACGAACACAATTTCTACCGTAGCCAACATTAATTCCTTTGTTTCTTAAATCACAGTTTACATATTCTTTTCTAAGCAACAAAACACCAATGTTAATTTTACATACCGATTTTACTAAATCAAAACTTGTCAAAACAACTCATGCTTTGAATTTCAAAATCTTCATTGCATTCGCTAACCTTTATTTTGCGTATTCCTATTATTTTCCAAATAATTTTAAAACTTCAAGCCAGCGTCCCTAAAGTAGAGGTACTTTTACCTCGTAAAATTGCCTAGGCAGCACCGTCGGCTTTCCTTGGTGAGGGCGCCTCAGGTAGTTAGCGATAAGCTAACCCATTGCCAAAAAGAGAAAGCAAGGTCTTGGGGGGACCTCTTAGGATTACCCAGGACTAATTCCACAGCCCGACAAATAAAATGGAATCGTTGGTAAACGCCAATCGAGGTCCATTGCAGGAGTTGCCAGAACGTTTCTGTATACACGTTCTAAGGTATATTATAACCGAGAGGTGACAATCATGGGTTGCTCCCATTGTTTATAAATGACCCTCATGGTACAAAGTCTTCAACAGCCTATGATAGGTAAGTCCAGCTCCTGGCCTGCTCGTGTGGCTTAGATATAATCCCGGCGGAACTGCTGATAGATTGGAATCATCAGGCTGGAAAGAGAGCTCATCTAAGAGAAGGGAAACTGTTATCTTGCGACATAGCAACCCAGAGGAAAAGTTTTCGGGGTCAACCATGCGTAAAATCCAAAGGCGGGGTCCGCAAGGCAGCCCGATTCTGTACACAGCCATTGATAAAAAAAAATTGAAAAATGAATCAGAATTGTACACAGCCATTGATAAAAAAAAATTGAAAAAAAGTAAATTCGTCTGAATCAGAATGGTACAACTATGTTGACCGGCTTGATTGCAGGGGGGACCACGTAATGGTTGTAAATCTCCCTAGGCGAAAGTGGTATTATGGAATCGACTGGATTCGAACTTGGCACACCTAGGTCGTTAGTCCGTGTCGTTATCCACTTAACCATCGTCATCCCCTGATGAGAAGGGGAAGTTAGTCATCGCTCACAGGGATAAGTCCGAATTATCAGCCGATTTTTCACACATGAAATTG
>OY744528.1:6223324-6225824 GCA_963556195.1 Sepiola atlantica | reverse complement strand
GAGGATGTTTTGTTTTTAAACGAGTATTGAGAAAATAAAAAGAAGGTAAAAAAAAGTAAATAAAATTACCGAGACGTCTTTCAACCGACACTATTCAAGGTAATCGTCGACTACGAGGGGGGATCACATTAAAAACGTGGTCAAAAGACCATAAATAATTATCGAGAGTATAACATTTTTCTTTAATTATAAATAAAGATGGGAAGAGACATTCTTAACGTACACCTATATATATATATATATATATATATATATATATATATATATATATATATATATATATATATATACATATATATATATATGTGTGTGTGTGTTTAATAGAAACTTTTTTATTTATACATCAGGCATAGATAAATAATCAGCTCTATGAAACTGTATTTTATTGTTTTCTTACCTACATAAGTATTTGAACTATAAACACTATTTTGAGGACCTGTGTGTGCTGGGTTCAAATCCAGTTCGTTCCACAGAAACACTTTCATCAAAACCCACACCTGTCCTTGTGTCTAACCTCCTGGAGAGAAGGTACATAAAAATAAACACCATTCGATTTTTCTTATGAAATTGAGCTTCGTTTATTGAAAATAAATCAGTTAAAAGCTGTTTTTAGGCTAGTTGTAGCTCGTTAAATAGATCCCATAGTGAAATGTGTTTTTGACTTGATATTTGATTCTGCCTAGCCGGTGGATTATAAACAATTTCAGTCTGTGTTCTTTATTAACTTAGAGAGAGAGAAAAAAGGAGAAAGAGAAGGGGGAATTGATGGAGGAATTCTTTGAAGTACAGGTAAAGATACATATATAGAAATATAGATAATAGAATTAAAATGGTCGTTAGCTTGAAATTACAATATTTCATTGAATTAGTAAGGATTAAGAATTCAAAATTCACGTCCATGTCATTATGACGGTATTTTTATAAAATTTTCGACTAAGGCAGGTGACGGTGGCTAAGTGGATAACGACACGGACTGGCGACATGGGTGTGCCAAGGTCGAATCCAGGCATTTCTATAATACAAACTTTCACTATGAGATGTTGGCAACCATTGCGTGGTCCCTCCTGCAAGAATGCCGACAACCGAATTAAACGGGTCAACAAAGTTTACCATTCTGATTCATACGAATTTACTTTATTAGATTTGAATTGTTAATTTTTTTACAAAGTGAAGTTGATGATCCTATAACAATTTCGGTTGTCAGTAGTGTGTATAAACTATTATATACACCCGTTGTCGTCTTCGTTGTTGTCACCCTGACACTGATGTTATTTTTTTGGCGATACAAAGACTTTAACATGTGAACTGCTGCGTTATGGAGAGAGAAAGAGAGAGGGGTGAAAGAGAGAGAAAGAGAGAGAAAGAAAGAAAAAAGATAGGGATGAAGAGAGAAAGAAAGAGAGAAAAAGAGATAGAGAGAGAGAGAGAGGGGGGAAAGAGAGGGAATAAAATAAGACAGAGAGAAATAGATAGAGAAAAGAGAGAGAGGGGGAAGAGAGGGAATAAAATAAGACAGAGAGAAATAGATAGAGAAAAGAGAGAGGGAAAGCGAAAGAGAGAGAAAGAGAGGGAGAAGAAGAGAGATAAATAGATAGAAAAAGAAATAGAGATAGAGAAAGCGAAATAGAGAGAGAGAAAGAGGGAGAGAAAAGAGAGAGAGAGAGAGAGAAAGCGAAAGAGAAAGAAAAAAAGAGGGAGAAAGAGATAGAGAAGAAGACAGAGAGAGAAAGCGAGAGAGAAGAAGAGAGAGAGAGAAAGATAGAAAGAGAGAGAGAAGAAGAGAGAGAAAGAGATAAAGAGAGAGAAAAAGCGAAAGAGAGAGTAAGAGAGAGAGAGAAGAGAGAGAGACACTTTATCGACTAATGTCTTCACCTTTTCATTCTTCTTCCTCGTCCTTTTCAAAAGTCAATTAGAATTTTATTTCAAAACTTAACCAAACGTCAATCGCTTTCTAAATTTCCCCAACAAAAGTAAATGTCTTCTTTTTACTTAAATACAGGGCGGTCGCTAGAAAAGCGGGAATTTTCTCAAATGGTAATTTACTTTTACAAAAAAAATAATTATATATATATATATATATATATAGGGTGGTCGCTAGAAAAGCGGGAATTTTCTCAAATGGTAATTTACTTTTACAAAAAAAGTAATTATATATATATATATATATATATAGGGTGGTCGCTAGAAAAGCGGGAAATTTATATTTACAAAGAATAACTTTTATTAAGTTTTTCAACGACTAATGTTATAATACACTCAGAGATGCTCAAAATGTCGTCTGTGCAAATTGAAGAAGTGAATAACCCAGACGCAACAAAATTCAAACAAAATAAAATTTGAACAATAAAATTTACAACCTCAAATTCCCCGCTTTTCTAGCGATCACCATGTAGTTTAAATCGTTCTTCCTTTCGAAAATTTACAATATAAATTAAACGCAAAGTTTACACCATAACGCAAATATAAGTAATTTTTTTTACTTGTTACTCGAAGTCTATGT
>OY744528.1:6205824-6218324 GCA_963556195.1 Sepiola atlantica | reverse complement strand
GAGAGAGACAGAGAGAGAGGGGGGAGAGGGGGGAGATAGGAGGAGGGAGAGAGAGACAGGGAGAGAGACAGAGAGACAGAGAGACAGAGAGAGAGGGGAGAGAGAGGGGAGAGAGAGGGGGAGGGAGAGAGAAAGTCACGATGACTTATCCAGAATCCATATCTGGCAACGCAATTAAATTAATTACCTGAACAGAACAGTTTTGCACCACTTTTATGCCTCCTTACGAAGATTAGAATGCATATATAATACAACTAAACCTTATGTCTAAGATTCTTATTCTAATTTTGATTAAAAAAAAAAAACAGATTAGCCTCCGAGATGATATGCTCTGAGGAGCAACCTACTACAAGCAACTTTTTTTATGGTGATCTACCCTATTGAGTCGCTACATAGACTCTTCCGGACACTATGAATAGTGATGATAACAGAGTGTCGCTATGACCAATCCGAAAGCACTCTCTGACAACCCATTACTCCTGTACTTTCTGTAAATTCACACACTTGTTAACTACCTCCTTGTTGTCTTATTTCGGCACTTGAACGTCACAACAGTTATTAATATAGAACCGCACATCTATTAGCGTTTTATAATCTTTAGTTTGTTTTACTTTGGCTTCATAGTATACATGTATAACTCGACATAATACTAATCTTCTATATAGGAATTTGTTGTCCCATAGTACTACATTATGCCTGTCTCTCTGTCTCCCTGTCTGTCTCTCTCTCTCTGTCTCTCTGTCTGTCTCTCTATCTCTCTATCTCTCTATCTCTCTATTTATCTATATTTCTATCTATATATCTCCCTCTCTACCTTTCTCTCTTTATGCCCCTCTCCCTCTCTCCCCCCTCTCTCTCTCTCTATCTCCCTCTCCCTCTCTACCTTTCTCTCTTTATGTCCCTCTTCCTCTCTCCCCTCTTCTCTCTCTCTCTATCTATCTATCCATCTCCCTCTCCCTCTCTACCTTTCTCTCTTTATGCCTCTCTTCCTCTCTCCCCTCTTCTCTCACTATCTATCTATCTATCTATCTATCTATCTCACTTTCCCTCTCCCTCTCTACCTTTCTCTCTTTATGCCCCTCTCCCTCTCTCTCTCCCTTTCTCTTTCTCTCTCTATCTCCCTCTCCCTCTCTCTCTCTCTTTATGCCCCTCTTCCTCTCTCCCCTCTTCTCTCTCTCTCTCTCTCTCTATCTATCTATCTATCTCGCTTTCCCTCTCCCTCTCTCTCTCTACATTTCTCTCTTTATGTCCCTCTTCCTCTCTCCCTTCTTCTCTCTCTCTATCTATTTATCTATCCATCTCCCTCTCCTACTCTCTCCCCCTCCCCCTCTCTACCTTTTTCTCTTTATTTCTCTCTTCCTCTTTCCCTATCTCTTGCAGTAAAAAACAAACAAATCATATTTAATCGCCTCGTATCATTACTAGCGACTGTCTGTGATGTAATATCCTAATTCTACACTTTAAATTTTTAATGGAAGTTTCCACTTTCTTACTTTCTTAGAAAATACCGTTCTTGACATTATTTTCACAAACCCGCATCTGAATATTGCTATACGAGTACTTTCGAGCAACATAGACGATTTCAAATATTTTGGTAAGTCAATCCTCTTGCAGCATGGTTGCATTCGTTATAATGAGTTTATTTTGTATGAGTTTCGTTTGTCCGTGGCATGTATACACCATTATACACCTCGTCGTCGTCGTCGTCGTCGTCGTCGTCGTCGTCGTCGTCAAGAACCCATGGCCTTGATCGTCTATGGATATAATCACTTGGACGCCGATGTTTAGCTTTCATAAAACGTTTATTAATCAGACAACTTCGAACATACATCTACAGGGTGAGGGTCCGAGTACTTTAAGAAGTGTGGGCCGCCGTTCAGAGAAAGAAAAATAAATAGGCAGACAGATAGCATGTCTCGTTACACACCCTCCCCACCACACATTGGGGACGGCGCCTTTTACGCGTTCGCTCTGTTTGAAATGTCGCCAGGAGAAGAGAACGAATTATTACTACCCCGGAAGTCACGTTATTTCGTCGACTTCCGTTAACTAAAGCTTAAATTCTGACCTCCCATCCGTCAATCACTTATCAATTTAACTGACATCTTTCGTTATGTAACACTTTGAGTAATTAAACTAATAATTTAATTATGTAGATTTCTGGGGTAAAATGCATGAGATTCCTGGCCGGATGATTTTGAACGAGATGACGCAATCCAAGAACTTAAGTACTGTGGTTGATTCTTTCTTTATCCTAACCCTAACCCTTACCCTAACCCTTACCCTTACCCTTACCTTTACCCTAACCCTAACCCTAACCCTTACCCTTACCCTAACCTTTACCCTAAACCTAACCCTTACCCTAAACCCTAACTCTAAACCCGAACCCTAACCCTAACCCTTACCCTTACCCTAACCCTTACCCTAAACCCTAACCCTAACCTTTACCCTAAACCTAACCCTTACCCTAAACCCTAACTCTAAACCCGAACCCTAACCCTTACCCTTACCCTAACCCTTACCCTAAACCCTAACCCTAACCCTAACTGCCCAATGCATTCATGCGGCAAATAAGGTCCGCCGTGTGTGCTTTCTCATCTACTGCACCTTTGCTACCGTGACAGCCGTCATTTTCCTACCACTCTACGTATCTCTGGCACGACCCATGAAACACAGCTAAACCTATTGTAGCAAGTGTTTTACTTATTTATTAAGGCGCGCCTAACCTTTAGTGTAAAATGTATTAACTAGTGGGAATTAATAGGGAGGGAATAGTACAATAAAATTAATAGCTTTAATTGGTTGGTGATTAATGTGAACATTATTTCCTTATAAATAAGTTTGTAGAATGTTAATCTTCACGGTTATCGTTACTCATGTAATGGCCAATGTTGCAGTAAATACTGAAATTAATACTGCATAGATACATAGTAGATTATTTTATAATATAAGTATAATGTAACAAAGTAATTCAATCCATAAAATTAAGTCAGTCGGATTTTCTATAATATAACTAAATATCTATACATTTAACAAATCGATATTTTATTCGGCCTAGCCAATGTTGATTTTTCAATAAAACCATTTTTTTTTTGTTGTAAAATGTTAATTGTAAATTTTAGACTAGAAACACATTTTCTTTTCCCTCTTTCTCAAGGATGTTGCTTGGGTCGCTGGAAAATGCTTGGATCATTCCACTGCTCAAGAATGCGATCCTCTACCTGTATAAGAGCCAGATACGTTCACAAACGGAATACTGCTGCCACATCTTGTGAATGAGGGGGTGGACACAGTACACAATTGATTTCGAAATCTGGTGGCCAGTGACTATTCCTCTTCGCTACAACCCCTATTTCACAGAAGGGACGTTGCTAGTCTCTCTCTGCTCTATCGTTATTACCATAGAAGGTGCTCGACTGAGCTCCAGTCTTTGATTGCTGCTTGTAAGACATTCACAGCAAGAACTCGTTTTTCTACCACATCAAAAAGAAGATTTTTCTTTTCTCCCTCCATCTGCCTAGCACCAGACGGAATTTTCATAGACGGGGCTTTCCGTCTATGGAACACATTACCGAAGGACTGCTTCTCTGTTGATTACAACTGGGTCATCTTCAAAACCAATGTCAACAAATTCTTGTCAAAAACCGCTCGATAAGTAAAAATCAGTTAATAGCATTGACCAATGTTAGTACTCCCATAGTGTTCTTCATCTTTAAGTTAATATTTCGGTCTCATTAACGCTTATCCTCGAGTGGCTCTTGGTCTTGATAAGTAAAATAGTAAAAAAGACGATAAAATTATATTTTAATCTTTGCTTAGTTTCAGTAACGATGTTTATTGTACATACTAAGGATCTGATTTTTTTAATGGAAATCGCTCCAGACAAGGCATGAAGCCACTTGATGTAAGGAGCTAACAAGAACTAAAGATGATTATCGCAAAGACAGGAGATGTCCATTGTCTTGAAAAGAAAACAAGGTTATAGGTAGAAGGGAGGAAAACAGTCAGCAGGAAGAGAGTTCCATAAGCCTGTAATTCTTGGAAAGAAGTTACTGGAATAGAAAGCTGTATTACAATAAACTATCAAAACAGCGAATTGATGGAGACCACTAGACCAACGAGTCAAACGAGCTGGAAGAAAAGAAGCAAGGAATAGATCACATAATTTTGAAGAACACATGCCATAGTAGCATTTATAGAAAAGAGTGAGACTAGCAGTAGTCAAGGGATTGTATCGAAAAGCGACACTAGAAAAAATGCTTCAGATAGAAATGTTGTGAAACACTTTAGTTCGTGTTAATGATAGAGAGAAGAAAGAAAATGACGAACTAATGAATAGAAAAATGGAGGAAGTCCATGAATGAATTTATCATTTCTAGTTGAAGGCATTCTTTTCGTTAACTGCAAAGGCGCCTGCAGTCGCCGTGTGTAAAAGGTTCATAGCCTTCTTATTAGCATGTGCGCATGCGCCGTCTCGCCAATTACACAGTTACCAAAAGACCATGCTATCAGTCGTCACAAGATAAAGAAATTAAAAATGAACAACGAAAGTAGAAGGATTTCGCAGTACAAAAGCTCAACTTCCATTTAAAAATAGCTCAACATATATTTGAAAGATGGCTCAACTTCTTTTTAAAAATAACTCAACTTCTTTTTTTTTAAATAAATAGCTCAACATTTTTTTTGAAAAATGGCTGAACTTCTTTTTAAAAAATAGCTCAAAACTTATTTTTAAAATAGCTCAACATTTTTTAATAGCTCAACTTCTTTTTAAAATAGCTCAACATCTATTTGAAAGATAGCTCAACATTTTTTTTAAATAGCTAAACTTCTTTTTAAAAATAGCTCAACATCTATTTGACAATAGCTCAACTTCGTTTTAAAAAAATAGCTCAATTTCATAAGGAGAATTTAAAATTACAAAAGTATATAACTGAAGGTTAAATTAACTGTCCGTAAAAAATGGCAGCCATTTTGTGTGATCAATAATTTGTTAAGATTTCAAAACAATTACATTTTAAATACGCTCTTAGATTTGCAGTGAGTTTCTTAGCAATGATACTGCTTGTGTATAATAATAAAGCTTATCATTGGAATTTTGAATCGGCTGTTCAAAATTATTTCAAATAGATTATTATTGAGATAAGAACAATAGTATTACAAGTCTTAATAACGAAACACAAATTTTAATTGAGTCTTGATAAACTTGTGTATAATAATAAAACTATAAATTCACATTTCGACTGACTTTACTTTATATATTAGACGCGTTTCCTTTTCTTTTTTATTGTATCATTTTATTCCTTCTGGAAGTATATCTTTATATACTACTAAAACTCTGCAAATGTTATTTTTTGTCATTGTCACCGTGCACACTTTGTTTGTACATGAATGTTCTATTTTTTAATTTTCTGACATGGGCGTTTGTTTTTAGATTCAACGTGCAAAGGTATCAGGTCATTACTTGTTTTTATCCTAGGATCCTGCTAGTTTAAAATAAATTGAAAATTACTAATTACAATTTCACAGTTAAATCATTATTTCAAATGGCCCCACCCCGGGCAACGCCGGGACACAGGATCCTGCTAGTTTAAAATAAATTGAAAATTACTAATTACAATTTCACAGTTAAATCATTATTTCAAATGGCCCCACCCCGGGCAACGCCGGGACACAGGATCCTGCTAGTTTAAAATAAATTGAAAATTACTAATTACAATTTCACGGTTAAATCATTATTTCAAATGGCCCCACCCCGGGCAACGCCGGGACACAGGATCCTGCTAGTTTAAAATAAATTGAAAATTACTAATTACAATTTCACAGTTAAATCATTATTTCAAATGGCCCCACCCCGGGCAACGCCGGGACACAGGATCCTGCTAGTTTAAAATAAATTGAAAATTATTAATTATATTAAGTTTAATAAATGTTCATAGATACCTATTGCGCTTTTCTATTTTTTTTTATCATAATGTTAGCAGGATAAAACAGTAAGTATCTGCGATAAACAAGATCTTTGATTCGAGTTGATAAAACTCACTCCTTGCCAATGATTTGAATTTTCCAAGTCTCCTCAAGATCCACTTGATTCCAGATACTGATCTTGTTGTCTTTCAAGTCATCCATATAGGCCTCATTAGCAAAGGCCCTCGACGCACCACTTCTGCTGACGTAATTACCATATGGACTACTTCTGCTGACGTAATTACAATATGCATCACAGGAGTGAAGAGGGTGACACGAAATGATTCCACCGATGATAATAACCTCTTCCAGTCTATGTCATGCTGATATTCTTAATCAAAAAGCTAACGGCTATATTATGTTATAACAAATGTTTAATCGGATCACCGAAGTTAAGCAACATTGAACTAGGTCTATACTTAGATGGGTGACTGTATGGGAATACCAGACTTCGTAAGTTTCAAATTGGAAATGGTTTAAAATATTCTTTCTCGATTTGGAAAACGACATTTCAATATTGTTTTGTTTTGATAACTCAACCCAAGTTATGCAGAACTCAAATATCTAACAGCTTTGCAATAAAATCTTCGAACGTAAATATATTTTTCGAAAATGCCCTCTTAATTTGTAAAAACAGATTTCCATACCTAAAATCCTATCAGCCTCAATGTCGCATTCCATTGACGAATCTCGTGCATCAAAATTGCTGGCGAATTTTAAAAGAATTCTTGTAAAATTCTGGTCTTAGTAAGAGCTGGGTGTTAATATTTTTAACTGGTTCTTCGTATTTTCAACTGGTTCTTCATATTTTTAACTGATTTTTTGTATTTTTAGCTGGTTCTTCATATTTTTAGCTGGTTCTTTGTATTTTTAGCTGGTTCTTCATATTTTTAACTGGTTCTTCGTATTTTTAGCTGGTTCTTCGTATTTTTAGCTGGTTCTTCATATTTTTAACTGGTTTTTCATATTTTTAACTGATTTTTTGTATTTTTAGCTGGTTCTTCATATTTTTAACTGGTTCTTCGTATTTTTAGCTGGTTCTTCGTATTTTTAGCTGGTTCTTCGTATTTTTAACTGGTTCTTCATATTTTTAACTGATTTTTTGTATTTTTAGCTGGTTCTTCATATTTTTAGCTGGTTCTTCGTATTTTTAGCTGGTTCTTCATATTTTTAGCTGGTTCTTCGTATTTTTAGCTGGTTCTTCATATTTTTAGCTGGTTCTTCGTATTTTTAGCTGGTTCTTCATATTTTAACTGGTTCTTTGTATTTTTAGCTGGTTCTTCAATTTTTAGCTGGTTCTTCATATTTTTAGCTGATTCTTCATATTTTTTGCTGGTTCTTTGTATTTTTAACTGGTTCTTCATATTTTTAACTGGTTCTACATATTTTTAACTGGTTCTTCGTATTTTAAGCTGGTTCTTCATATTTTTAACTGGTTCTACATATTTTTAACTGGTTCTTCGAATTTTTAACTGGTTCTACATATTTTAACTGGTTCTTCGTATTTTTAACTGTTTCTTCGTATTTTTAACTGTTTCTTCATATTTTTAACTGGTTCTTCAATTTTTAACTGGTTATTCATATTTTAACTGGTTATTCGTATTTTTGACTGGTTCTTCATATTTTAACTGGTTCTTCATATTTTAACTGGTTATTCGTATTTTTAACTGGTTCTTCATATTTTAACTGGTTCTTCGTATTTTTAACTGTTTCTTCATATTTTTAACTGGTTCTTCATATTTTTAACTGGTTCTTCATATTTTAACTGGTTCTTCATATTTTTAACTGGTTATTCATATTTTAACTGGTTATTCGTATTTTTGACTGGTTCTTCATATTTTAACTGGTTCTTCATATTTTTAACTGGTTCTTCATATTTTAACTGGTTCTTCCTATTTTTAACTGGTTCTTCATATTTTAACTGGTTCTTCCTATTTTAACTGGTTCTTCATATTTTAACTGGTTCTTCATATTTTTAACTGGTTCTTCATATTTTAACTGGTTCTTCATATTTTAACTGGTTCTTCCTATTTTTAACTGGTTCTTCATATTTTAACTGGTTCTTCCTATTTTTAACTGTTTCTTCATATTTTAACTGGTTCTTCCTATTTTTAACTGGTTCTTCATATTTTAACTGGTTCTTCCTATTTTTAACTGGTTCTTCATATTGTAACTGGTTCTTCCTATTTTTAACTGGTTCTTCATATTTTAACTGGTTCTTCCTATTTTTAACTGGTTCTTCATATTTCTTCAAAGAAAGTGAGCTCTCTCTACCGTGCTAGAAAGCTTCTCACACATGACAGTATCTCTACAAAGCAAACATCCGTCCATGCATGGAGTATTGTTGCCACATCTGGGCTGGTGCACCATCAACTAGTCCCTCCCCCTTAGACAAGGTCCATAAAGAGTCGCCAACTTAATAGGTCCCTCACTATCTACCAAGCTCCAGCCCCTGTCCCATCGCCGCAATGTTGCTTCCTTGTGCCTGTTTTGCAAGTACTTCAATGGATTGTGCTTTGATGAGCTTGCTGCTCTGGTACTCCCACGACGTAAATTCACTAGACCAACCCGGCAATCTGCCAAATCCCATCCATTCACTGTGGAGGTTCCCAGATGGCGAAGAGCTTTTTACTCCGATAGCTTCTTTCTTCATGTTGCTAGACTTTGGAACTCCCTCCCTGCTCCTACAACATCATTGTCTAGACGGTTCTGTCAACAACCTGCAAGCTTTCGGATTTGGTGAAAGCGGCGAATTCATTGGAATGTCGCAAAGTGATACAAGTCTCCGTGAAAAGAAATAGTTCCCGTCTATATTCGTTAGTCGTTATACGGAATCGATTGCCGATTTAGACTTCTTGGAACTATTAGAGTAATCAGAGGAGAGCCTTGTAGCAGTTACCTCCTCCTTTCAAACATAACTGCACCGGTTGGCCGTTAGGTGTCGCTTTTTTCACTGACAGGTGGCGCTGAAAAGCGACACCAGAGTTATCTGCCCTTCTGATTATAAAAACCGGTGTAAACGGAAAATCACTCCCTTCTCTATTCAATTGGCCTCGCTGCACGACGCCAAGACACCATCGCTCCGTCAACACGTGTTCAACAACGGTAAGAGTTCTCAACTCATTTTCTTTGTATACGGTTTTCAAGGACTTTCCCACGCCGGACTCATTTCTTCACATACTCTTTTCAAGAACTGTTTTCTATCGACACACATACATACACCACATACGTCATCATCCCACATACACACACGTTCAATAAACCTTATTTGAACTACCTCCTTTTGTTTGTTAATTATTACTCTGTTTTTGCATGCAACAATTGCTTGGCTTTATGAACTCGCTTATAGTCGGGAACACGACCCGATCCTAACAGCAGTATACAACCTCTGGTATTCTCAAATCGTCATCGTACTGACGAGGAACAACTTTGCAGAACTGATGTAACCCCTTCCTATCCTATTGGGCTTTTGAAGAGATTACATTTTCGATAGCCTGTTTGGAGCCCGGGAGATTGAAAGCTGGTGATGGGGTCTCTTTAAGGGTTGGTTTGTCTTGAAGTGATTCTATATTCCTCTCCCTTTTTTATTATTATGATAAGAACCTTACATCAAGTGGCTTCGTGTCTTGTCTGGAGCGACTTCTATAAAAAAAAATATGATGTCCGACTTTGAATACCGACGCTTTTAAAAAATCAATAACTGTCATAAAATAAAAGAACTAATAGTTGACCGATATTTTTCCAAACGAAAGCAAGCGACTCTTGTTTCTCTCGTAATTTAAGATGTTTCCTCTTTTTAAGGGCTTATATTCATTTTCAAAAAATATTTCACTTCTTTTGATATCTTTTAAACATTATCTTTAATATATTTTACTTAAATAAAGTGTCCATTTTAAATGTTATTATTTCGAATTATTTATATATATATATATATATATATATATATATATATATAGTATACATTTTTATTTATACAACATTATTGGTTACATATGTGCATACATGTTTCGGTTGCACTCTTCACAGAGATTCAACCTCTTCAGTTCTTTGATCTGAAGAGGTGGGCTCTCTGTGAAGAGTACAACCGAAACATGTATGCACATATGTAACCAATAATGTTTGTATAAATAAAAATTTATGCTAAAGAACAGCTCTACTTGTTATTTTATAAACACTAGAGTTTCAACGGATTTACTTCTACAGAAACTAATATAATACATGTACTAATATATATATATATATATATATATATATATATATATATATATATATATATATAGTAAGCTATGAAAATATATTTATGGCAATTAAGCTAAGCTTAATTGTAGCTTAATTGCCATAAATATATTTTCATAGCTTACTACCTAGCTCTACTTACGTATCGAGCACTGTTGAAGTAAATACTGAAAATTGATACATAAAAATTATATCTCCTTATAAAATGTTATGTGTATACATGAAATACTAATATATATATATATATATATATATATATATATATATATATATATATATATTTTAGTGCATTCCAATGACCAAATCAGCCCATACCTTTCATCTGTTCTTTCATTTTTTTAGTATTTATATTTTGTTCCGTTTTCGAATCTTTCTCTCTGACATACACGAAAATAAAATTCCCTTAATATGTTTGTATTGTATTTTTATTTAAATATTCTCAAAATTAAAGGTTTCTATACAACTTACGCGCGTTTTGCAACAGAGCCGAGGGAATATATATATATATATATATATATATATATATATATATATATATATATATATATATAATTTGATATATGTATATTTCGGCAGCAAGTTTTTAATTAGACATGCGTCATTAAATACCACGGAGTTTTCTTTCTTTACGATTTTTTGCTCAATTTCTCTACTCGGCGAGCGATTCTTCGGGTTTCCGGTAATAATTGATGGATCATGACGCCTAATGTTGTTTCTTGGGCCATTACTCGAGCGCTTTCGGTCTCGCGACCGTCTTCAGGAGGATTGTCTGTTGTTGTTGTTTGTAGAGAGCCGTATTTATGATTTTTTTGTTTTTTAAATTTTTGGTTAGATCTAATTATTTGCATATATATATATATATATATATATATATATATATATATATATATATATATCTTTATTCTTCTTTTTTTTACTCATTAGTTTTTATTGATTTGTTTTTATTTATTTTATGTTTAATCTATTATTATTATTATTTTTATTATTAGTAGTAGTAGTAGTCTTATGTGTTAATTGTTGAAGACTGATAAGGCGTTAGTACCGGTGATGAATGCATTCACCACCGAGAAATTGACCAAAAAAATTGTAAAGAAAGAAAACTCTGTGGTATTTAATGACGCATGTCTAATATATATATATATATATATATATATATATATATATATATATATATATATATATATATATATATACATATATATATATATATGAGAGTTTGAATTACCTACTAGACACCATCTTCGATTGTCTTCACTCTCTCTGTACAAGAGTTTGTCAGGACAACTTGCCATGAGGATACTTCACCCTACAAGTAAACCCCGACCAAATATTCAAAATAACATAGTATTCGAAGCCTAAAAAAGGTCCCCTCCACACGGCTATACATCTGATCATACGAGGAATGGTACATCTTCTCCAAATAATGTTACCTCAAGTTACGGCACTAAGCTGGATACTCCACCAGACTAGATGAATTCTGGTACTGGAATCCGGTAAGACCAAGGGACTACAAGAAAGATATACTATAACATACTTAACTGGTCAATTGGTGAGAGGAAAATTAATGTTCTTAATTTCTTTACTAACTCAACGTTTGAGAGATAAAGGAGAACTTTAATTGAATATTCGAACATCTGTGTATCTTATATAGAGATCAGTGTTAGCTGTAGAACGGACCGCATGATTTCTGAGAACTTCGACCGAAGTAAAATGAAACAAAAGTGATTATCAATCAAGATCTGTGGCGATAGACAGTCAAACTATATACAATTTCAAGACGATTTCATTTTATATAGAGTATTGCACTCGGGCGTGAAGTGCGGTTTCTAAAGATGGAAAATGGAATGCCATATTGGAATTGGAAAACATACAAAGGAGAGTGACAACACTAATAATAAAAACGTACAATATTAGCGCCATACAAAGTTATAGAAAAGTCTAAGACTTCATAAAAAGCATCGCACTCAAGCCTGGTCTCCAGTGTCTAGACATGGAAATTGGAATTTTATATTGAAAGCTAAAGCCGTACAAAGAAGAAGGACAAAACTAATAAAATGTTATGTATTATTTAGAGTATTCGGACTACTATTCTCATCTTGGATAGCTTCCAATTAACGATGATCCCCGAAAATGTCACCTAAATTCTCAGTAGCCCCTTACGTGGCAACTTGCCTTGTTTAGGCTGAACTCTGTTTTTTTTTTCAACGTAGTTCACCCCAAACAAGGCAGGCCGCCACTGTAGACGTAAGGGGCTACTGAGAAGAAAGAAAAGGGAGAAGGGGGGGTCAACCTAAACT
>OY744528.1:6180824-6200824 GCA_963556195.1 Sepiola atlantica | reverse complement strand
TGGAGAAATACATAACCCAGAACACAGAAAGGCTAATCACCGCAGCAAGAGACACCGTTCCAATGAAAAACTTGGGAAGCACCGAAACCAAAAACAAAAAGACAAGAAAAGAAAAGTGGGAAAATAAAGAAGTACATGGATGTTTCATAAGACTGACAAGAGAAGAGGCCAACGAAAATAGCTGGGTATGGTTAAGAAAAGGATACTTGAACAGAGAAACGGAATCTTTACTGGCGGCTGCACAGAACAATGTGATTAGAACAAACTACATCAAAGCTAAAATAGATAAAACCCAGGAAAACAGTAAATGCAGACTGTGTGAACAAAGAAACGAAACAGTAAATAATATAATAAGTGAATGTAGCAAACTGGCCCCAAAAGAATATAAGAACAGACACGACTGCGTGGGGAAAGCAGTACACTGGGAACTGTGCAAACGGTTGAATTCGAACACGCAGACAAATAGTACAAACCAGAGACAGTACTTGAAAACGAAAAACACAAAATCCTCTGGGATATGGATGTACAAACAGATAAACTCATACAAGCAAAGAAGTCGGATGTTATAATAATCGACGCGAAAGAAAAATCCTGCCAAATCGTAGACTTCGCTATTCCAGCAGACCACAGAGTGAAGATCAAAGAGACGTAAAAACGAAGCAAATACACGGAACTTGCCAGAGAACTGAAAGGAATATGGAGCATAAAGAAAGTAAATATAATACCAATAATCGTAGGAGCACTAGGAACAGTCCCCAAAAACTTGAAGAAAAGACTAGGAGAAATTGTAATCAAAGGGATCACTGAGACCATACAAAGTACGGCAATGATCAAAACAGCTGCAATCTTAAGAAAAATCCTCGAATGCTGAAACCAACCTACATAAGCTACGAATAGTAACCAGTCACGTAGAAGTTACAACAGGAAGAAAACAAAAGTGCAGGAAGAACACCACTGCATGAACCAAGGAACAGAAATTAAGCTGTTCCCCCCCCCCCCAAAAAAAAAAAAAAAAATAAATAAATTGGCACCGACCACGGCTGACACCACACAAAATAGTCGTAGAAAGTCAAGGAGGATGGGAAGACCGAGGAGGGTCAGCACTAACCAGACCTTCACTGGAAGAGTGCGTAGAATGCTGGGACGTTGGGGAGGCTTATTGCCACCCACACCTTTGGGGAATTTCCAGGGGTCGCGCTAGTAATAAATAATTACAATAGAATATCTCTATATTCAATGTAAGTAAAACATGAAATAACAATTACTCATAGATGCAAATGTGATGATAGATGCATCGTTAAAGCTTACCCTTTTTTTTATTTTCCAGCATTCGCGTTTAAAGACTGTCTTCCAAATGGAACTTGGTTCCGGCACCCACTATCAAATCTTTCGTGGACCAACTACACCCCTTGCTTTGCGGACCAGGTAAGATATTGTATTTTACACAGCGAAAATTACATATTTTTCTTTTTACTCCTTTGATTCTCTTTTGTTTGTATTGGTTTTCCCCAAAGTAGCCAGTTTGGGTTTGTATTGTTTCTAAATCATTTTTGACGATTGCGATATTTTGTCCGAAAGCCTTTTCTTTACCTGATCCCTTTAACTGCATGTTGCGAAATTTGGTTTGGCTTCTATCTCTGAAGACGTGGTGTTCATATGATAATATGGATTTTGTTCAAGTATACTGCGAATTCTTCTCCAGAAACACGTGTAAGATTTTTTTGCTCCGAAACTGATATTAAATCATATTATGATATAACTCTCATCCGTCATTTTATTTAATGTCATGTTTGATTAAATATGTATCGACCTTTTTCGCGTTATTAAATGCAGAATTATTGTATACATGAAATTGAAAACAAGTTGCTATTATATATATATATATATATATATATATATATATATATATATATATATATATATATATATATATATATATATATATGTGTGTGTGTAGAGAGAGAGAGAAAGAGAAAGAGAGAGAGAGCTGATTGGGGTTAGGGTTCATACTTATCCTAGCAGTATAAGTGTTTAACTGACCACTCTAGATACGACTGGATTTGAACTCTGCATGGCCGATTTCATATTCCGCGGCGATATGTGTTATAAAACTGTAAGCGTATGGTGACAAGCAGAAATGAACGAACAACACGGGATTAAAATTATAACAATACTATGGTTTATTTTCCGATAAGTTATTTTGGAATTGGAGTGAATGTCAGTAGTCGTCGAGAAGTCTTGGTGGGCAGTAGTAATTTGTGAGCCGAGCGAGCAGTGGTAGAAGCAGTAATAGTTGCGGTGTAGAGAAGTCGTCTGCGCTGGAGGACGCGGTGTAGCAGTAGTGCGAATAGTTGTGTTCAGCGTCGCTGATTCAATGGCGTTTAGCAGACGAAATTGTTGTGATAGTCGACGATTGTTATTTGGTACTTGAAGTTGCTGGGTTTTTCTCGTCGTTGTTTGAGGAGGACCGAACGTCGCTATTCTTGTGTTCTTGGCTGATTCCAGATTTCCCCCCCCCCCTTCTATATCTCTCCTTCCTGTAAAAGAAAAAAAACTTCTTTTGTTTACTGGTCCCAGCTGTTTTTATGTGAAAGTGGCGGACGTAGTTGTAGACTCTTGGCTCGCAGGGGAGAAGACCAATAATGGCCGTTGACTCCAGAAAACTGTGTTTGTTTGTGGTACTATTTTTGGCCACAGTAATCGCGGTAGTTGATCGGTCAGCCCGTAATTTCGTGGTAGTAAACATGATTATGTTTACAGACTTTTGTGCCACTGTGGCGATCACAGAACGCCTCCCAGTGCCTGGGATTCCACTTTTAAGCGGTCGGGAATCAGGTAAATAAGGCCGACTTGGATGGCGGTCGTCATGGTAACACATGCCAGACAGTATGACGGCGTCTTCAGATCAAAACGAGATCTAAAATCATAACAGCTCCCCCAGATCTCATTTTGACCTGAATTGTCCGGCACGGTTAGAGTTGCATGTGTGAAGTGTCAATAGTCTAGGGATCAGGTTTGGTCTGTATCCCGATGGCATTTGAGGGATTTCTATGTGTCTGGAGTCTTGTATATTCTGCGCGGTTGTCTGATGAATGAGTGCATTTGATCTGTGCGGTTGCTTGACAAATGAGCGCACTTGGTCTGCGCGGTTGCTTGACGAATGAGCGCATTTGGTCTGCGCGGTTGCTTGACGAATGAGCGCATTTGGTCTGCGCGGTTGCTTGACGAATATGCGCACTTGGTCTGCGCGGTTACTTGACGAATGAGCGCATTTGGTCTGCGCGGTTGCTTGACGAATATGCGCACTTGGTCTGCGCGGTTGCTTGACGAATGAGCGCACTTGTATCTGCGCGGTTGCTTGACGAATGAGCGCACTTGCTCTGCGCGGTTGCTTGATGAATGAGCGCATTTGATCTGCGCGGTTGCTTGACGAATGGGCGCATTTGGTCTGCGCGGTTGCTTGACGAATATGCGCACTTGGTCTGCGCGGTTGCTTGACGAATGAGCGCACTTGTATCTGCGCGGTTGCTTGACGAATGAGCGCACTTGCTCTGCGCGGTTGCTTGATGAATGAGTGCATTTGATCTGCGCGGTTGCTTGACGAATGAGCGCATTTGGTCTGCGCGGTTGCTTGACGAATATGCGCACTTGGTCTGCGCGGTTGCTTGACGAATGAGCGCACTTGTATCTGCGCGGTTGCTTGACGAATGAGCGCACTTGCTCTGCGCGGTTGCTTGACGAATGAGCGCACTTGTATCTGCGCGGTTGCTTGACGAATGAGCGCACTTGCTCTGCGCGGTTGCTTGATGAATGAGCGCACTTGCTCTGCGCGGTTGCTTGACGAATGAGCGCACTTGTATCTGCGCGGTTGCTTGACGAATGAGCGCACTTGCTCTGCGCGGTTGCTTGATGAATGAGCGCACTTGCTCTGCGCGGTTGCTTGATGAATGAGCGCATTTGATCTGCGCGGTTGCTTGACGAATGGGCGCATTTGGTCTGCGCAGTTGCTTGATGAATGAGCGCACTTGGTCTGCGCGGTTGCTGGACGAATGAGCGCATTGGTGACTGCTGCACATGGGGGTCTGCGCTGTTGTCTGATGAACGAGCGCATTGGTGACTGCTGCACATGTGGGTCTGCGCGGTTGTCTGATGAATGAGCGCATTGGTGACTGCTGCACATGGGGGTCTGCGCTGTTGTCTGATGAACGAGCGCATTGGTGACTGCTGCACATGTGGGTCTGCGCGGTTGTCTGATGAATGAGCGCATTGGTGACTGCTGCACATGGGGGTCTGCGCTGTTGTCTGATGAACGAGCGCATTGGTGACTGCTGCACATGGGGGTCTGCGCTGTTGTCTGATGAACGAGCGCATTGGTGACTGCTGCACATGTGGGTCTGCGCGGTTGTCTGATGAATGAGCGCATTGGTGACTGCTGCACATGGGGGTCTGCGCTGTTGTCTGATGAACGAGCGCATTGGTGACTGCTGCACATGTGGGTCTGCGCGGTTGTCTGATGAATGAGCGCATTGGTGACTGCTGCACATGGGGGTCTGCGCTGTTGTCTGATGAACGAGCGCATTGGTGACTGCTGCACATGGGGTCTGCGCTGGTGTTGCTGCGTGTCGTTCAAGTTGATGGGTCCTCCTGTTGATCAACGAACGTCCAGTTGTTGAGTATCCGGTCGTGCCCGTGCAGGTGCACCCGTTTTTTTTGAACCGGTGTGATTTCTTCCATAATGTTGTCAGCTATGTCCGGGAATGTCTGGTGCCTGATGAACGTCCAGGAAGATGTGGCTGTCGCGTCCTGCGTTGAAGAGAGCCGGTAGATCTCGAAGGGTGATGCTGATGCTTGCCGAGCCCGACCTTTAACAACCAGTATTAAGTCGTGAGGCTTGGTGTTGCCGTTCGTGTCCGCCGAGCCTGCTGAAATGTCCAAAATCGCGGTTGATGAGGTCTGGACGATATGTCATCTTCTTTACCAGATTTTGTGTTTGAAATTGCCGATCTGTGATCTTCGATGAGGCTGAGAGGTTCATTAGGTATGAATCCCGAGTAGTCCATTCTACTTATCGCACGCTTCTGACACCAGTTGTTATAAAACTGTAAGCGTATGGTGACAAGCAGAAATGAACGAACAACACGGGATTAAAATTATAACAATACTATGGTTTATTTTCCGATAAGTTATTTTGGAATTGGAGTGAATGTCAGTAGTCGTCGAGAAGTCTTGGTGGGCAGTAGTAATTTGTGAGCCGAGCGAGCAGTGGTAGAAGCAGTAATAGTTGCGGTGTAGAGAAGTCGTCTGCGCTGGAGGACGCGGTGTAGCAGTAGTGCGAATAGTTGTGTTCAGCGTCGCTGATTCAATGGCGTTTAGCAGACGAAATTGTTGTGATAGTCGACGATTGTTATTTGGTACTTGAAGTTGCTGGGTTTTTCTCGTCGTTGTTTGAGGAGGACCGAACGTCGCTATTCTTGTGTTCTTGGCTGATTCCAGATTTCCCCCCCCCCCTTCTATATCTCTCCTTCCTGTAAAAGAAAAAAAACTTCTTTTGTTTACTGGTCCCAGCTGTTTTTATGTGAAAGTGGCGGACGTAGTTGTAGACTCTTGGCTCGCAGGGGAGAAGACCAATAATGGCCGTTGACTCCAGAAAACTGTGTTTGTTTGTGGTACTATTTTTGGCCACAGTAATCGCGGTAGTTGATCGGTCAGCCCGTAATTTCGTGGTAGTAAACATGATTATGTTTACAGACTTTTGTGCCACTGTGGCGATCACAGAACGCCTCCCAGTGCCTGGGATTCCACTTTTAAGCGGTCGGGAATCAGGTAAATAAGGCCGACTTGGATGGCGGTCGTCATGGTAACACATGCCAGACAGTATGACGGCGTCTTCAGATCAAAACGAGATCTAAAATCATAACATATGCATTAGGAGAATCACGCACCTCCCTATGATAACGTACGCTTTTGTAGCTTGCTATCGGTCCATAAACCATGAGTTTGCAAACGTGTCTGATTTTGAGATAACAGAAACCCCTAATGACCTAAAGCATACAACATTGTCGATAACCTGAATCGTTTGTTTTTTCGTCACAAGGTCTATTTTTAATATAGGGAAAGATTTATTTTTAAAATGACATGCAGCTAAAGGGATCAGGAAAAAAAGGCTTTCGGACAAAATATCATAATCGTCAAAAATGATATAGAAACAATACAAACCAAAACTTGCTACTTTGAGGAAACCAATACAAACAAAACAAAATATCTTTGTGCGTTTTTTTTATAAATCGTAGAGAATGAAGTAATTTGAAAACGAGAGTTTAGGACGCTGAAAGCGTACACAACCCGAATTTTCTATCTTGACAAATAGGGACACGATCTCTGCAAGGATTCGTTTGTTTATTAAAATGTTTTTTGTATTAAAAAAAAGACGCACCCTATAGTATTTTATATTATTATGCATTTCATTCTCGTGCAAAGGCGAGTATTTATTTACGTCCTCTCCAGGAGGTTAGGCACAAGGCCACTTTTATCTTACTCCCACAAGGTAAGATGTGACCCAAGGTCGGGTCGGGAAAGTGGGACTTGAAAAGCCAGCGCCCGAGAAGGTGAGCACTCTGGCCATTAAAAATTGCCTGGGAAGCCCCGTCGGCATTCTCCGGTAGGGGCGCCTCAAGCAGTAAGCAATAAACTTACTCCTCTCCAAAGAGGGGAGGCAAAGCCTGGGAGGGTGCACCTCCTAGAACTGCACAGGACAGACCCATAGACCGGCGGAATCAAGCCCCGAAGGCCAAGACGATACCAGTCTATGGTGTGCAGTATCCATCGGAACAGATACTACACTTTGATCTTGGCCAAAAGGCCAGGCGAGTAAATCAGGACACGATCTCTACAATGTTTCGTTTATTTATTTAAATGTTTTGTCAATAAAAAAAACGCACCAAAAAATAAATATTTAATATCTGCCCCCCCCCCCTTTTTTCTCTTAAAATAAATGTTTCCCTATATAAAAATCGATCTTTTGACGAAAACCCAAACAACTCCCTTTCATATTTGCTTATTTCTGAGGTCCTTGAAAGCTAATTTTCTTTTAATTGGATAAAAGGTATTAAATATTTGGCCAAGTTTTGATTAATTGCTTCATCGTTGAGGAAATTCTTAATCACAGATCCAAATTTATTAAGAGGATTTTAATGCCAGGAAAAGCGAATTCCTATTAATCAGAATGGTACGGCTTTTTTACCGGCTTGATTTTTTAAAAAAACTTTTATTCACAGGGACTAGAGAGGGAATTTTACAGGGAAACGGTTGAGAAAAGAAGGTATTAGAATAGATCATTTTCCGGCATCTGTGGACATCAACGATCGTTTTGTATGGTTCTAACCGAGGCTTGTGGTGCCATATGTCTGAGTTTGTATTGGAAGTGGATCAGATTGTAGGATTTCGAACCGTTTAAGTCTCTTGAAATTTGTGCAGGGTTTATTTCTACATTTTTTCTTATCTGTTTCCATTTTAACTTTCCTCTGGTTGGTTGCCGTTTGCTGGTTACGTGAGTTGGTTTCCGCTCTCGAGGGTTTTCTGTAATATCTCGGCTATTTATCAGTGCCGTGCGTTGTATGGTGTCAATCGTCTCTTTGATTCCAATTTTTCCTAGTTTTTTTATAGTTTTTTTGGGGGGAAGGGGTCCTAGTGATCCCACGGTTGTTAGTAGTAGTAGTAGTAGTAGTAGTAGTAGTAGTAGTAGTAGTAGTAGTAGTAGTAGTAGTAGTAAGTATTTACCTTCCTCCCATCGCGAGAAGATGTGACACAAGGTCGGAATGTGGGATACAAAGGCCAGCACAAAAGAGTCAGTGCACTCTGGCGTACAAAATATGCCTTAGCAGCCCCGTCTGCATTCTCCGGTGAGGGCGTCTCAGGCGATTAGCAATATACTAACCCACTCTCAAAGCGCGAGATGATAAAGTCTGGGAAGGTTGATCTCCTAAAACTGCACAGAACCGTACCTCAGCCCGGCAGAGCAGGGCGGCTTTTGCTGTAGCGACCCACTCCGTCGAACTGATTGTCAAGGACGTACATTCGACTGGTATAACATGTCAAAAAGATGTTTAGCAAGTGCGTGTAGTAGTAGTAGTAGTAGTAGTAGTAGTAGTAGTAGTAGTAGTAGTAGTAGTAGTAGTAGTAGTAGTGGGGGTGGTAGCAGTAGTAGTAGTAGTATATAAGTATATATTGTAGATATTTATACGAACCATGCAATTTTATTATCGGTATAAGTTTAAGAGCATAATTATTAGAAATAATGGCTTGCTGTATTTGATTGGAACAGACTCCGTTATAATGTCGGCAATCATGTCGGTAATTATAGTTTTAATCTGCCTGTTGTTGTTGTTTTTTTTTTTTATTATTGGCGATTTTTTTATCGCTTCTATTGTACAAATCCGGACCGAGTTTAGATCTTGACATTTCAGACATTTTTATCTTGATTTGTCAACAAAACATTTACTCCAATTAAAAGTTCATTTTGCGCATAAAATTTATGTCGTCGAATCAGTTGTGAGATGCGTCCAATAGATAGTCTGTATAATCAGTTGTGAGATGCGTCCAATAGATGGTTTGTCCGTCGCTCGAGCGGTCACTCGGTGCGTCACGGTTTACTTTAGAAAAGGGTTTCCATAGCTAACCGGGGGGAATGGACGCAAATCCAAGCTTATTGAATATTATTTAAGATGCGACTATCTTGTCTTAAGACTAATAGCTGTACTTACCCTAACCCTAACCCTGCGTTGCTCGGGATTAAATAATGTCATTCCAGTTAACATTTTGAAATTTGGATAGATGGGTGGATGGATGGATGGATGGATGGATGGATGGATGGATTCGCAGAAGCTGTAATAGAAGGGGGTGTTGGTCCCTTCCTTACATTTATCGCATAAAATGAATTGAACGAACAACAACCGAGTAACAGGCAACAAAAAAGTGTTTATTTAACAGAGGATTGGAACTGTGTCCCAGTGAAGAAAAGAGGCTGCCGGGTCGTTAGCAAATATATTCCCAGTGGATATGGCTGCTGCTAGAACGATGCAGGGGAAAGGCAGGAGAGAGATGTTTCTTCGTTGCTGGCCGCTCTTCAACTGACCAGGTGGTAGAAAATAGTCCATGAGGAGACAGTTGATATCAATACGCCCTGCAAGCCGATTGGTCAGCGTATGACCAATTGGCTCACAGGGGACGAGAATAAATAGATCCTATTTCAGTCTGCTACAAAGCTGTTCAATATTTATGGGTTACGTACACTACACGTACAATTCCAACATCCGAGCCACCGATGAGCACAACTGCCGGTCGTGTGTATTTCTAACTATTCAGACAATCTGCAACTTAGCAACATTTCAATTACATTTTCTAATATCATCATCAAATGATTAATATTAATTATTAATTAATTATTAATTATTAATTAATATTAATTATTAATTAGTTTTTAGTTTTTTCTCTTCGATAAAAGAACGTTTTCATACAACAAAGACGTAAGACTCTCAGCCGTTAAAAACAGACGAGACGCTGAGTCATCAAACGACACGTGAGACGCTAAGCCGTTGAAAAGTCAGTTGTTTTGATTCCATTGAACAGTTAGATTGAAATTATTCAGATAATGGGGTCTCACATCAGTGAGGGGGGGGGGCGATACGCAAAACCAAAAAGCCGTCGAGAGAAAGGCCCTGAAACGGTGCGTATTCTCTCCTGATGATCCGACATCGTCTGGAAGCTGAAATGGAGAATTCCACCAGTAAAACAGCCGAGGAAATATATATATATATATATATATATATATATATATATATATATATATATATATATATATATATATATATACAAGCCCAGGCAAGCTGTTTCTTTCAAACCACAATATCTTCTGTTGTCAGCTCGCTTCATAGCGAATTGCTGCTACTGTTCCGGTAGCTAGTTTCATTCTATATAAATGCATCAATTTAATTAAAATGAATTTCTTCTAAACAATCTTTTTTGTTATAAATGTATTTTCTCTTTTTGATGTATATTGCTGATGTAGAAAAATATAAAATTATATTTTTTATGCTAGGGTTAGGGTTAGCATTAATAATATCGAATTATATTTTTAATGCTAGGGTTAGGGTTAGGGTTAGGGTTAGCATTAATAATATCGAATTATATTTTAATGCTAGGGTTAGGGTTAGGGTTAGGGTTAGCATTAATAATATCGAATTATATTTTTAATGCTAGGGTTAGGGTTAGGGTTAGGGTTAGCATTAATAATATCGAATTATATTTTTAATGCTAGGTTACAGCGAACGAGTAGAGCTATAGAAATTGGAGAGAGTTCGGATGCTGACAGAAGATGATGTCTCAAAATTGTTGGACAGCCGCTTGTCTCCCGCTCTTATTTCTGGATAGTTAATATTACATTTTTGACGCCGACGCACCCACAACTGCAACGCTTATTCCGGCTATCGTTTACGCACTCAATGTAGCCCCCCCCCCCCATACGAGACCTGACTTTCAATCATGTATATTAAGCAACGGGTGTATTTTAAGATAGTAGAAAGTGGACCTTGGGTTTACTTTCGTCAGCCTTGTAACTCTCGCTTCACTTATTCTGTCCTTTAGTCCTCACATTCCGTGAGACATGTTTCTGACAAAGGGGCAAGAATTGCTGTTTTCTGGGTCGAGATCTATCCATCTAAAACTTATCGTCGACTAGTTTTTGACCTTGAAGCATTAGTTTTAGCTCCTTACGTCAAGTGGCTTCATGCCTTGTCTGGAGCAATTTCCCTTTAAAAAGAATTTCGTCCGTTGTGTCTGCAGGTGACTTTTGTAGGTGCGTCTGCATCAAACTTTGCACGCCTCTCTGTTATTTCTTCCGGCCAAGTGTGTGTCTATGTCAATCAGCCGAGGGTTATTTCTTCCGGCCATGTGTGTGTCTGTGTCAATCAGCCGAGTGTTATTTCTTCCGGCCATGTGTGTGTCTGTGTCAATCAACCGAGTGTTATTTCTTCCGGACAGACCGGATATTTAACATTTTGATTTGTAAATTATTTTCTTGTATTTTTATTTCAACATCAGTGAAATAACGAAGTCTGAAAATTGTAGCATAAAGCTGACCATGATCAAATAAGATTCGCGAAGAAATAAAACTACGCTTTTTTGTAATTTATTGTTATTGAATATGATATTCCTATGGGAGATTGTTCTTACATAAATAAAGGTCTCCTTTCAGTCGTTATGGACAATAAATATTCACTTGTAAAAGTGACTGCATGAGGAGTCTATAGTTAAGCAAAGGTTGTGCAATCCCCAACCGCATCCTCCTGAACCAGCATTGATTGAGTCCAAGGGCAAGGATAAGTCGAGGGCAGCTAAAAACAATGCTGGAATATGCAGAGAAATACTCGCATTATTTCAGTGTTTTCTTCTCCTAGACGTTGCACAATCAATACTTCGGAGGCTAGTCTACCCTACTATTTAATCGATAGGTTGAGAAAGGATATCTGTAACCATACTTTTCAGAGAGTATTAGTGAATGTGATGCAGTACTCGACAGAACTCAAATCGAGTGCACCGAGCCTAGTTTCTGCACCTATCAGCACTACATCACGCCACTCCCTTGCACCAATATAAATGGTGGAGTGGCATCGCTTGGAAACTGTTTGACTCGATTCATTAATACCATTGATCAAGTCTGTGAACCAGTTATTAATGATAACTAAACTTCTATGCTTTTTCGGGGCAATGCATCATCTGTAATATTGCTCCATTACATAATAGCAGGAAGGATATCTGAACCCATACTTTCCAGAGGGTATTAGTGGAAGTGATGCAGTACGAATCCGGTACACCGAGTCTAGTTTGAGAATCTTTAATATCAGTTGGAGAAATCTATCTCTATATAAGGCTAAGTATATATATATATACATATATATATATATATATATATATATATATATATATATATATATATATATATATATTATATATATATATATATATTATATATATTATATATATTATATATATATATATTATTTATATATACATTATATTTTGTTATATATATGTTATATATATTATATATATTATATATATATATGTTATATATATATATATATATAATATATATGTTATATATATATATATTTTATATATATATTATATATATATTATATATATATTATATATATAATATATATATATATTATATATAATATATATATATATATATATAATACGAATGAAACCGGTCAAATTTCTCGTTTGTGTTTTTCTCCTGCATTTTAACCTGTTTTCCGTTTGTCTTTTTTCACACATTTTGTCTACCACGGCATTTCATTTTCATGACTTATCGTGTACCTTACTCCATATATATATATATATATATATATATATATATATATATATATATATATATATATATATATATACATATACATATACACACATATATATATATATTATATATATATATATATTATATGTATACATATATATATATTATATTTGTATGTACAGGATTCACTCCTAAACTAATTAACTGAATTTTGAAAGCTGCGAGGCATAAGGTTTCGTAATGTGGGCTATATTTAGTTTAATTTAGTTTTATGCAAAGGGATAAAGGGGGTGAAAAGGGGGTGAAAGGGGGGTGAAAGTCCTTTGTGAAAATTCGGATACTTCCGATTTTTGTGAAATTTTAACAATAAGTATTAGACATCAACTAATAAATATTCCCAAAATGTCAGTTTCTTTTGTTTTTAGAGAGCATAACGTGGGCACAAGCTTCCATTTGATAATTCAAATATTTCAGATTTGCATTGAATTTCATCCATAGTCTCTAATGACTAGTGATGAAATTCAATGCAAGATTCCTTGAATTTTCATTAGTTCTTAAGACCCCTTCAGTTTTAGCCTTAAATTTCAGACATTTTCTAGAATCAAAATCATCTAACAGATTTTGAACAAAATTGGAACAAGTATTCTAGACATAAAGTTTAGTAGCTTGATTTTAATCTTCGTAATAGGAGATAAAAGTGGTGCAAACCTGTTTCTGTTCGGGGAATTCATTTTATCCATCTTGGGTATTCTTCTAGTTACCCATAAGCATAACTATTGCACCTTGCTTTAGCGTAAGCTTATTAGCTGACATTCAAGATGGCGCCGGAGAATGAAAGAAAAAAGGCGAATAATTATTCTTGCTGCCTCTCTTTATTGAATCAGCACGAAAGTAAGTTGTAACATCTCCAGGAACTTTATCTAATATGTTTTCAATGAGCATCAATAGCTAGTTTTTATTGTGTTTTGTTTTTTTTTCGTTATTATCATGAGTAACACATGATTATCGATCGTGAACTTTGGGAATATCTCGTCCATAATACAGTTCTCGGTAATACACTGAGTTGCTAGCTCAATTATATCAGATTTTGAGAGTGTATCGATTAGCGACAAGTCTTCATTTCTGATACGTAGCACAAACTTTTCTTATCAGGCCATGCAGTTTGGCATATAGAAGAATACGTGGGGACATGATTGAGTGCTATAAATTGCTCTCTGGAAAATATGATTTCAATGCTGATAAATTATTGACTAGAAAAAGTACAAGAGTGGGCAACAGGGGACACAGTCAGATGCTTTACAAGAAACAGGCACGTTTGAACCTGAAAAAATATTCATTCAGCCATCGCTGTGTTGATTTGTGGAACAGATTGCCATCAAGTGTAATTGAAGCCGAAACTGTAAAGATATTTGAGAAGCGGTTGGATAAGTTCTGGATTGACCAAGAAATCAAATTCAATTATAAGGCTGCTGTCGTCACTGGACGCATACAACGATGAAGACAAGGAGCTGGTGCCATAGGACGACTCATGTCCTTCTACCAGAATTCATCTATGTTTCTATGTTTCTATGTTAGAGGCTTTGCATGGAATATATGTATATAGAAGGGGGTCATAGAAGTTTGTTAGAGGCTTTGCATGTAATATTTATAGAAGGGGTCATAGAAGGCTATTACAATGCAGGAAGTAGAAATATGCCGGTTTTGAACAAAAACGAAGTGATTTTTTTATTAAATATTACTTGATTTTGTCACAAGTTCCACACAATGATCTAATGGGTGTAACCGTGTTCCATAATATATTTCGAGGTAAGACCTCTTTATCAAATGGTTGGATGTTTCGAATCTCTTCAAACTCGTGTCGTAATATTGTTTAGCATTGCATTACTGCAGTCTATGTCACAGCCACCTCGCAGTAAATAAACTTAAAAGTTTTCTTCTAATCACCGCGAAAAAAACCTTTACCCACCGTCATTTCGATTTTTCTAAAATCTTTTTTTCTTTTTTTTCTCCCTTGCTCAAAACAAAACTCAGTTTATTCTAATCTTTCAATGATAAAGACACATGTTGTCGGAGTCGAAAATAGAGAAGATGATGCGTGATCAATGGATAAGTAATATACTTACTTTTTGTGGTGTACTGGGAGTCTATGCAACTGCTATCAAAAGAGATATATTTCAAAGATGTCCACATCCGGTGGCTTTAAATGACCAGAGAAAAGGAGAAAAAGAGAATAAGATTTTGTCCTAACTTCCGTACATATGTGGAACGAGTTTTCTTAATTTCAAAACAAGAGAGCGCACTCACTAACGTTGGTCAGAAATTGTTTTCTATGAGTCAGAGTGAAATAAAAAATGAAGACATTGTTTTCTATGAGTCAGAGTGAAATAAAAAATGAAGACATTGTTTTCTATGAGTCAGAGTGAAATAAAAAATGAAGACATTGTTTTCTATGAGTCAGAGTGAAATAAAAAATGAAGACATTGTTTTCTATGAGTCAGAGTGAAATAAAAAATGAAGAAATTGTTTTCTATGAGTCAGAGTGAAATAAAAAATGAAGAAATTGTTTTCTATGAGTCAGAGTGAAATAAAAAATGAAGAAATTGTTTTCTATGAGTCAGAGTGAAATAAAAAATGAAGAAATTGTTTTCTATGAGTCAGAGTGAAATAAAAAATGAAGAAATTGTTTTCTATGAGTCAGAGTGAAATAAAAAATGAAGACATTGTTTTCTATGAGTCAGAGTGAAATAGAAAATGAAGAAATTGTTTTCTATGAGTCAGAGTGAAATAAAAAATGAAGAAATTGTTTTCTATGAGTCAGAGTGAAATAAAAAATGAAGAAATTGTTTTCTATGAGTCAGAGTGAAATAAAAAATGAAGAAATTGTTTTCTATGAGTCAGAGTGAAATAAAAAATGAAGAAATTGTTTTCTATGAGTCAGAGTGAAATAAAAAATGAAGAAATTGTTTTCTATGAGTCAGAGTGAAATAAAAAATGAAGAAATTGTTTTCTATGAGTCAGAGTGAAATAAAAAATGAAGAAATTGTTTTCTATGAGTCAGAGTGAAATAAAAAATGAAGAAATTGTTTTCTATGAGTCAGAGTGAAATAAAAAATGAAGAAATTGTTTTCTATGAGTCAGAGTGAAATAAAAAATGAAGAAATTGTTTTCTATGAGTCAGAGTGAAATAAAAAATGAAGAAATTGTTTTCTATGAGTCAGAGTGAAATAAAAAATGAAGAAATTGTTTTCTATGAGTCAGAGTGAAATAAAAAATGAAGAAATTGTTTTCTATGAGTCAGAGTGAAATAAAAAATGAAGAAATTGTTTTCTATGAGTCAGAGTGAAATAAAAAATGAAGAAATTGTTTTCTATGAGTCAGAGTGAAATAAAAAATGAAGAAATTGTTTTCTATGAGTCAGAGTGAAATAAAAAATGAAGAAATTGTTTTCTATGAGTCAGAGTGAAATAAAAAATGAAGAAATTGTTTTCTATGAGTCAGAGTGAAATAAAAAATGAAGAAATTGTTTTCTATGAGTCAGAGTGAAATAAAAAATGAAGAAATTGTTTTCTATGAGTCAGAGTGAAATAAAAAATGAAGAAATTGTTTTCTATGAGTCAGAGTGAAATAAAAAATGAAGAAATTGTTTTCTATGAGTCAGAGTGAAATAAAAAATGAAGAAATTGTTTTCTATGAGTACATCCCTGCACTCAGGAATCGACGAATAAACATTATAACAAGAAGAGGCAAAACAGAAAACCTACAGACAAAGGAATCGCAAAGTGTGTGTTCTTCTTTTCCATTTCAAGAGGGTTCATGGCAGACGTTAATGCGCGAATGAATCTAATAATCGTCACCATCGAATCACAACAATGGCGACGGGGATGAATGGTGCCAATCCGGTTGTTCGATTTTATTAATTCCTTAAAGATGGAGATATTTTAGCTGATCTTTTTTAGCTGATCATTAAAACTAATTAAACGAATGGCTACATCTAAACCCAACGCCAATTTATTCAGCAGATAAAATATTAGCCATTTGTATTTTAACCCTTTATCGGAAACTAGCTGCCCCGACCCGGCGTTGCCCGGGAGTTATTTTACTTTAATTTTTTGTTTGGCTCATTGCAACACACACACACACACACACACACACACACACACACACACACTTTTTGTCTTTTTTTAAAATTATTTTCTCGCCATAAAATATTTGCATTTTTAGAATAATCATTCCATTAAAGATTAAAAAACATGTTTTTTAATGTTTTTCAATGAAATAGATTAGACTTAAATTCAGAGAGTCGCCACTTATCAAGATCTAAAGCCACTCGAGGATAAGGGTTAATGAGATGGATAGAGTTTTGGTCTAATGATGAAGAATATTATGAGAGGATTGAAAAATGATTAATGAAATGAAAAACAAAAGTTGAACACTTATGAAGACGGTTTATGACAAGTATTTGTTGACATTGGATTTGAAGCCGATCATGTTGTAGCCTCTGAGGAAGCAGTCTCGTAGTAATGTGTTCCCCAGATGGAAAATACGTTGAAGGAAACTCTGCTTATAGAAATCCCGTCTGACGCTAAACATACGGAGAAAATAAAGGAAAGTTTTTCTTTTCGGTTGTAATAGACAGACGAGTTCTTGCTGTGAATGTCTTACAAGGAGGAACCAGAGATTGGAGCTCAGTCGAGCATATTCCATGGAAATGACGAGATAATAGAGAACAACTAGCAACATCTATTTTGTAAACAAGTGGCTGCAGAAAACAGAATGATCGCCCCTCACTTGATTGCATATTTAAAGCCCCTAAATACTTTTGATATTTTTATTAAACATTTTCGATTTTTCCTGCACAAAATAATAATCCTGTTTGAATAGGATTTTTAAAGTTAAATTAAATTATTACGGAATCGTTTGCTCATTGAATTATCTATTGGGGATAGTATTCTATATTAATGGCTTTTTCATGGCATTCTATATTAATGGCCTTTTCATGGCATTCTATATTACTGGCCTTTTCATGGCATTCTATATTACTGGCCTTTTCATGGCCTTCTATATTAATGGCTTTTTCATGGAATTCTATATTAATGGCCTTTTCATGAAATTCTATAGTAATGGCTTTTTCATGGCATTCTATATTAATGGCCTTTTCATGGCATTCTATATTACTGGCCTTTTCATGGCCTTCTATATTAATGGCCTTTTCATGAAATTCTATATTAATGGCTTTTTCATGGCATTCTATATTAATGGCCTTTTCATGGCATTCTATATTACTGGCCTTTTCATGGCCTTCTATATTAATGGCCTTTTCATGAAATTCTATATTAATGGCTTTTTCATGGCCTTCTATATTAATGGCCTTTTCATGAAATTCTATATTAATGGCTTTTTCATGGCATTCTATATTAATGGCCTTTTCATGAAATTCTATATTAATGGCCTTTTCATGGCGTTCTATATTACTGACCTTTCATGGCATTCTATATTAATGGCCTTTTCATGGCATTCTATATTAATGGCCTTTTCATGAAATTCTATATTAATGGCCTTTTCATGGCGTTCTATATTACTGACCTTTCATGGCATTCTATATTAATGGCCTTTTCATGGTATTTTATAATATTGGCTTTTTCATTGCATTCTATATTAATGGCCTTTTCATGGCCTTTCTGAGAATAATTTTGAGTAAGGATATAATAAGTTTCCATTTTACTTGTAAGTAAATTCTCATAAAACAAGGGGCCCTTTTCTGAGACTAACAATTGATTTCTAATAGATACATAGATATCCGAGTGTTCAATCAAGATTTTTCTTCTATATCTCAAACGTTGAGTTAGTACAGAAGTATAGAACATTAATTTTCCTCTCCCCAATTGACCAGTTAAATATGTTGTAGTATATCTTTCTTGTGGTCTCTTGCTCTTACCGGATTCCAGGACAAGAACTCATCTAGTCTGGTAGAGTATCCAGCTAAGTGGTGTTACTAAGAGGGTAACATCACTTAGAAGAACATGCACCATTCCGCGTACGAGCCAGTTTATAGCCGTTTCGAGGGGATCTTATGTGGGCTTCGAATTTTACCGCTTTTCTACTTAATATAACTTTGCGTGGGAAATTACGTTTCTACGTCATGTTAACACATCCACGTCCGAACGACTACAAACGCTAAGTAACATTGCTGAAACTATCGCTTTCGGGACCCTCCCAGACCCTCCCAGACCCTCCTAGACATTCCCCCTGCTCGACAATTCTGTTGTTTTGTCTTTTCCAATTAAGTTTCATGCAATTGTATTTTGGTTTCTTCTTTCCAGCAACCAGAAACAGTCATGTCGGTGTTCACGTGGGGTTACGCTGTTTCCATCGTTACGCTCGTGATATCAATGATCATCTTCAATAGCTTCAGGTAAGAATTTCTATCAATCATTTCATTATGTATATCTCTCTATATATAAACGTAGATATGTGTATATCTCTCTATATATAAACATAGATATGTGTATATCTCTATATATAAACGTAGATATGTGTATATCTCTCTATATATAAACGTAGATATGTGTATATCTCTCTATATATATAAACGTAGATATGTGTATATCTCTCTATATATAAACGTAGATATGTGTGTATCTCTCTATATATTAACGTAGATATGTGTATATCTCTCTATATATAAACGTAGATATGTGTATATCTCTCTATATATAAACGTAGATATGTGTATATCTCTCTATATATAAACGTAGATATGTGTATATCTCTCTATATATGAACGTAGATATGTGTATATCTCTCTCTATATTAACGTAGATATGTGTATGTATCTCTCTATATATAAACGTAGATATGTGTATATCTCTCTCTATATAAACGTAGATATGTGTATATATCTCTATATATAAACGTAGATATGTGTATATCTCTCTCTATATAAACGTAGATATGTGTATATCTCTCTATATATAAACGTAGATATGTGTATATCTCTATATATAAACGTAGATATGTGTATATCTCTCTATATATCAACGTAGATATGTGTATATCTCTCTATATATAAACGTAGATATGTGTATATCTCTCTATATATAACCGTAGATATGTATATATCTCTATATAAATAAACGTAGATATGTGTATATCTCTTTATATATAAACGTAGATATGTGTATATCTCTCTATATATGAACGTAGATATGTGTATATCTCTCTCTATATTAACGTAGATATGTGTATGTATCTCTCTATATATAAACGTAGATATGTGTATATCTCTCTATATATAAACGTAGATATGTGTATATCTCTCTATATATAAACGTAGATATGTGTATATCTCTCTCTATATAAACGTAGATATGTGTATATCCCTCCATATATAAACGTAGATATGTGTATATCTCTCTATATATAAACGTAGATATGTGTATATCTCTCTATATATAAACGTAGATGTGTATATCTCTCTATATATAAACGTAGATATGTGTATATCTCTCACTATATAAACGTAGATATGTGTATATATCTATATATAAACGTAGATATGTGTATATCTCTCTATATATAAACGTAGATATGTGTATATCTCTCTATATATGAACGTAGATATGTGTATATCTCTCTATATATTAAC
>OY744528.1:6165824-6175824 GCA_963556195.1 Sepiola atlantica | reverse complement strand
ATGATTTCTTTCGGGGTTCATTTTAGATTGTGAGAGAGTGTCGAACTTACTATTTGCTTTCTCACTTCCTCTAAACACTTGAAATGATTTCGTCCGGCAGTTTTGTTACTACTCCCTAACTTTTGCGTGACGGGTCGGATATATATATATATATATATATATATATATATATATATATATATATATATATATATATATATATATATATAGTAACTCTGTGTGTGTATGTGTCCGCCTGATCCGTCTTTGTTTCACCAAAAAGCCACTGGACAGAATCGCTTGAAAATTGGCATGTGTACTACTGACCTCTCCGTGAAGGTCATAGGCTATATAAGAAATACATCACTTCAACGCTGGGGGTCCCCGGGGAGGCACCCCCCCCCCCCCACTAAAAACTGTTTTGCCTTTGATTCAAATGAAATTTAAACCACAGGTAAACGACCATCAATGATGTCTATTCCCAAAATTTCAGCAAATGTTGATTATATTAAGATGGTATCCAAGGGCACAACCCTTCCACTGAAAACCGTTTTCCCTTTGATTCAAATGATCTATATATATCTACAGGGTGTCTCAAAAAAATGTACTCACTCGTAGAATGACGAGAAAACTTTGCTTCATCGCTCCACACAATTTTGTGTGCAAACTCGACATCTTCTGCACATTTTGCCATTCTAAGAGTGAGTACATTTTTTTGAGACACCCTGTATATATATATATATATATATATATATATATATATATATATATATATATATATATATATATATATAATCGAGGAGAAGACCTCTCTGTCTGTGCATGTCTGCCCCTAAAAACGAAGACATACTAGGAAGTGTACTTTAACTATAATTGTATTCACATGCACAATTTGCATGTGAACATAATGGAAGTATTTTTGCGTCTCTGGCTGCCCTTAAAGAAGCTAATGACAATTTTCAAACATGTTACACAATGAAATTAATCTATTTATTAGCGTTAGTTTAAGAGTATTAATATAATATATATCTGAATAGCTCGGTGAGTCAGATATCTAGCTGACAGCATCAAGGTTGCTGTTAAAGTAAACTCTCCCTACCATGATGTTGCATATGATGCTATCCTACACTCTAACCTGGGCAACACCGGGTGGCTCTGCTAGTATACATATATATATACATATATACATATATATACATATATATATATATGTATATATGTGTGTGTGGGTGTGTGTTTATGTGTGTGAGAGAGAGTGTGTGTGTGTGAGAAAGAGATAAAAAATGAAAAAAATATTCCAACGTAATGGAAAATGGAAAAATGAAAACCAAAAATATTATTTATGTATTCATCAACGTTTCGTCTTCATTTCAAGACTTCATCGGGATGATTATTTCTTCAAATCAATCATCCCGAGGAAGTCTTTAAATAAAGACGAAACTTGGATGAATACATGAATACATAATAATATTTTTGGGTTTTCTTTTCTTCATTTTCCATATATACATATATATTTATACACATATATATACATATATACATATATATATACATATATACATATATATGTATATACACATATATACATATATATATACATATATATATGTATATATATATGTATATATACATATATATACATATATATACATATATGTAGAAGGATGAAAAGGAATTAGAAAAGCAAAAGTCAAATCGTATTTCTATTCAGTTGCTCAGAGCAAGGTATACATATCTATCTGCTCTATCCTGTATATTGAGCTGTATACTTTTCACAATAGCTTTTACCTTTCCTAAAAGTTCGCTTTTAGTTCACCACTTCATATATATACATATGTATACATATATATATATATACATACATATATATACATATATATGTATACATATATATACATATATATATACATACATATATATATATATATATATATATATATATATATATATATATATATATATATATATATATATATATATATATAAGTACTTTATGTATCCACATAAAATATTATAAGGAGATATAATTTTTATGTATCAGTTTTCAGTATTTACTTCAACAGTGCTCGATACGTAAGTAGAGCTAGGTAGTAAGCAATGAAAATATAAATGGCAATTAAGCTACACAGAGGCTCCTAAAACTATCCTACAGCTGCTGTGAAAACCTAGAAATGATAATTAGGGCACACAACAACAAAATACTAAAAGACAACAACAGAGAGGAAAAAAATAAACAAAGTCGAAAATATAACAAAAATAACACTACGAAGAACAAAAATATAAACAATACTAATAGAAATAAACAAAACACTAATAATAACCACCCGAATAGAAACGAAAAAGTTAGCAATGAAGAGAAAAGATGTAACTGCATAAATCGTAAACTTTGTCCACTACAAAATAAATGCCTAACTAAAAGTAGTGTATACCAACCAACGATATTTGCCAACGAAAGACCAAATAACAAGAAATACTATGTGGGTATGACATCCCTAGACTTTAAGACCAGATACTATGACCACAAAAGCACATTTAAAAACAGAGAACCTCGAACTAAAACAGCACTAGCAAACCATTATTAGGAGTTCAAAGAAAATGGACACTCACCAATAATTGAATGGAAAATAGTAAGACAGGCCAGTACATGTCGAAACTTAAACGACCCGTGTATATTATGCCTGAATGAAAAATATGAAATCCTAAATTTTAAAGATCCCCGAAACCTATTAAACTCTAGAAGTGAAATAGCAAACAGCTGTTTACACAGAAATAAATTTACTTTAGGATGATATATAAATATAAAAAAACTAAAAAAAACTGAACAAGTTAAAATTTAAAACCTAAAATAGAAATACAAGAAACCACGTGTTAAAATAAATTCGCCCGCTATATTGACACAACAAAGGAAACAGGATATAGGAAAATCCATTGTTAACAAAAAAATAGGAGCGTCACCAACAACGCCTTTGTTCGCAGGAAGCCCAACGATTGGCTGAGGGAACAACAAAGAATCTGATTGGTTAACTAGCAAGCCATGTATATAAAAACACCTGACAAAAATAACTCCATGCATTTAGCCTGAAGATTCCCCCCGGGGATGAAACGCGGGAGCCTCTGTGTAGCTTAATTGCCATATATATTTTCATTGCTTACTATATATACGATACGGTACGAATGTTGTACTAATTTTTCTGTACCAGAATAAATAAATAAATAAATATATATATATATATATATATATATATATATATATATATATATATATATATATATATATATATATATATATATATATATATACGGGTGTTTATTATAAAGCGTGTGAATGTGATCCGCATAGCATGAGAGGGGGAATTAAGTAAAGAGAGGATCATAATAATTTTAGATAGACATTTTTTCATTTTCTTACATCATGCAACCGACATTAATTCAAATGTATAAAATCTATAAAAATATTGCTTAAAAATAAAGTACGGATGAAAATGGATTTTAAAAAAACACAAATTTTGACGTCATTTAAAAATTCAAACTTGTTGCATATAATCTTCGATTAATTTTCAGCTGTACTCAATTTCAAGTTAAGTCTTCTCACTTAAAATCGATCCTCTTCTCAATTTGAAGGAAACCATATCCAAATTTAAAGTTGATTATTAGACATTTGATGCGTACGATTTTCGATTTAAAATTTACTAGACTCTATTTAAAGTTGCATACGGTTATAATAATGTTGACAAATTGGTTTCCTGTAAGATCGTTGAAACTGGCAAGTTGTAAATGGATGACTATTTTGGGAAGTCCAAATACTGTATATAACGAATACTTCTTCAACCTAATCTACAATGGCATGAAAAACAGGCACAAAATGAACCAACGATGATTGACGTGCCGTAAACCCCCAACACAACAACAATATCATCAATTTAAAGTTGATTTTTTTAACATTTGAAATTAACTATTCCTAATTTAAAGTTCACTCTTCATAATTGAACTTGATTTTTCTCAGTTCGAAGTTGACTATTATAATTTATAATATATAATTTATAATTATATTCAATTAACTACTTTCAGTTTGAATTTCAATCTTCTTAAATTTATAGTTGAGGATTATCACTTTAAGAATGGCAATTCCGGATTTTGATTGAATCATTATCAATTAAGAATTATAATTTGATTATTCTCAATTTGATTTTGACCATTCTCAATTTATATTTGACTATTTTCAATTTGAATCTTAGTATTCTCAATTTAAATTTGACTATTATTAATTTTAATTTGACTATTATTAATTTTAATTTGACTATCGTCATTTGATTTTGACTATTCTCAATTTTAATTTGCCTATTCTCAATTTGATTTTGACTATTCTTAATTTAGATTTGACTATTCTCAATTTAATTTTGACTATTCTTAATTTAGATTTGACTATTCTCAATTTGATTTTGACTATTCTTAATTTAGATTTGACTATTCTCAATTTGATTTTGACTATTCTTAATTTAGATTTGACTATTCTCAATTTGATTTTGACTATTCTCAATTTAATTTTGACTATTCTTAATTTAGATTTGACTATTCTCAATTTAATTTTGACTATTCTCAATTCACATTTGACTATTCTAAATTTGATTTTGACTATTCTTAATTTAAATTTGACTATTCTCAATTTGATTTTGACTATTCTTAATTTAGATTTGACTATTCTCAATTTAAATTTGACTATTCTTAATTTAGATTTGACTATTCTCAATTTGATTTTGACTATTCTTAATTTAGATTTGACTATTCTCAATTTGATTTTGACTATTCTTAATTTAGATTTGACTATTCTCAATTTGATTTTGACTATTCTTAATTTAGATTTGACTATTCTCAATTTGATTTTGACTATTCTTAATTTAGATTTGACTATTCTCAATTTGATTTTGACTATTCTCAATTTAATTTTGACTATTCTTAATTTTAATTTGACTATTCTCAATTTGATTTTGACTATTCTTAATTTAGATTTGACTATTCTCAATTTAATTTTGACTATTGTTAATTTAGATTTGACTATTCTCAATTTGATTTTGACTATTCTGAATTTAGATTTGACTATTCTCAATTTAAATTTGACTATTCTTAATTTAGATTTGACTATTCTCAATTTGATTTTGACTATTCTTAATTTAGATTTGACTATTCTCAATTTGATTTTGACTATTCTCAATTTGATTTTGACTATTCTTAATTTAAATTTGACTATTCTCAATTTGATTTTGACTATTCTTAATTTAGATTTGACTATTCTCAATTTGATTTTGACTATTCTTGATTTGAATTTGACTATTCTCAATTTGATTTTGACTATTCTCAATTTGAATTTGACTATTCTTAATTTAGATTTAACTATTCTCAATTTAAATCGGAGTATTCTCAATTTGAATTTTACTATTCTCAATTCGAATTTGACTATTCTCAATTTGATTTTGACTATTCTTAATTTAGATTTGACTATTCTCAATTCGAATTTGACTATTCTCAATTTGATTTTGACTATTCTTAATTTAGATTTGACTATTCTCAATTCGAATTTGACTATTCTCAATTTGATTTTGACTATTCTCAATTTAAATTTGACTATTCTCAATTTGATTTTGACTATTCTCAATTTAATTTTGACTATTCTTAATTTAGATTTGACTATTCTCAATTTGATTTTGACTATTCTTAATTTAAATTTGACTATTCTCAATTTGATTTTGACTATTCTTAATTTAGATTTGACTATTCTCAATTTGATTTTGACTATTCTCAATTTGAATTTGACTATTCTTAATTTAGATTTAACTATTCCCAATTTAAATCGGAGTATTCTCAATTTGAATTTGCCTATTCCTAATTCGAATTTGACTATTCTCAATTTGATTTTGACTATTCTTAATTTAGATTTGACTATTCTCAATTCGAATTTGACTATTCTCAATTTGATTTTGACTATTCTTAATTTTAATTTGACTATTCTCAATTTGATTTTGACTATTCTCAATTTAGATTTGACTATTCTCAATTTAGATTTGACTATTCTCAATTCGAATTTGACTATTCTCAATTTGATTTTGACTATTCTTAATTTAGATTTGACTATTCTCAATTCGAATTTGATTATTCTCAATTTGATTTTGACTATTCTTAATTTAAATTTGACTATTCTCAATTTGATTTTGACTATTCTTAATTTAGATTTGACTATTCTCAATTTGATTTTGACTATTCTTAATTTAAATTTGACTATTCTCAATTTGATTTTGACTATTCTTAATTTAGATTTGACTATTCTCAATTTGATTTTGACTATTCTCAATTTGAATTTGACTATTCTTAATTTAGATTTGACTATTCTCAATTTAAATCGGAGTATTCTCAATTTAAATTTGACTATTCTGAATTTGTAATTTGCCTATTTTCAATTTAATTTTGACTATTCTTAATTTAGATTTGACTATTCTTAATTTAGATTTGACTATTCTCAATTCGAATTTGACTATTCTCAATTTGATTTTGACTATTCTTAATTTAGATTTGACTATTCTCAATTCGAATTTGACTATTCTCAATTTGATTTTGACTATTCTTAATTTAAATTTGACTATTGTCAATTTGATTTTGACTATTCTCAATTTAAATTTGACTATTCTCAATTTGATTTTGACTATTCTTAATTTAAATTTGACTATTCTCAATTTGATTTTGACTATTCTCAATTTAAATTTGACTATTCTCAATTTGATTTTGACTATTCTTAATTTAAATTTGACTATTCTCAATTTGATTTTGACTATTCTTAATTTAGATTTGACTATTTACAATTTAAATCGGAGTATTCTCAATTTAAATTTGACTATTCTCAATTTGATTTTGACTATTCTTAATTTAGATTTGACTATTCTCAATTCGAATTTGACTATTCTCAATTTGATTTTGACTATTCTTAATTTAGATTTGACTATTCTCAATTTGAATTTGACTATTCTTAATTTAAATCTGGCTATTCTCTATGTAAAATTTACTTTCAATTTGAATTTGACTATCCGTTATTTGACTATTCCGGATTTGAAATTGATTGTTCGTTAATTTAAAGTTGAAACGGTTTTGTGTTTTTAGTATTTGCAAATCGGCTGGGAGACCAGGGTTCAATTCTAAGTTGAGTCATACCAAAGACTCAAAAAATGGTAATTGATTCCTCTTTGCTAAACACCCACCTTATAAGGTAAAGATCAAGGGTAAGTGAAGTAATCCAGGGAAAGGAGTGGCGCCCTCCCCTACATCTTGGTGTAGTAGTCAATGAAATGGAAGTCTTTGGGCCGTCCTCGACTACGCTCGATCCATTTTATTTTTATATAATCCATACATTATTTAAATCTTCTGTTCTCGTCAGCCCCTTTATGATAGAGAAGATGTTAACTAGTTTTAGCTGACTCAATTTTTATTTCCATGGAAGATGCTCGACTGAGCTCCAATCTATGATTCATCCTTGTGAGATTTCACAGCAAAAACTCGTTTTACTACCTCAACTGAAAAGTGTGTCTAGCGTCAGGCAGAATTTCCATGAACAGAGTTTCTTTCCGTCTGTGGAACACAATACGACAGGACTGCTTCCTTTCGGACTACATCATGGCCGTCTTCAAATCCAATGTTAAACAAATACTTGTTATAGACCGTTCTCATGGGTTGTCAAACTTACTCAGTTTCTATCCTCTCATAATATTTTTCATCATTAAACCGACAATCGACCCATCCCATTTAGCACTTATCCTCGAATGGCTTTTGGCCTTGAAAAGTTGTGATTCATTACTAGGAAATAAAATAAATAAAAAGTATCCTAAGTTACCCATTGAAATCTTAATAGCAATACATAACCATTCATATATATATATATATATATATATATATATAATATATATATATATATATATATATATATATATATATATTTATATTTATCTATATATATATATTTATCTATATATTTTTTCTCATATATATATATATTTTATATATATATTTTATATATATATATATATATATATATATATAGAGAGAGAGAGAGAGAGATAGATAGATAGATAGATAGATAGATAGATAGATAGATAGATAGATAGATAGATAGATAGATAGATAGATAGATGAAAGATGAAAGAAGAGGGATAAACATGTACGAATGACAAATTTATTTCAACTTCGATTGTTCAATGCAAGGTATACTCGGTAAAAACATGTGTATTATTCTTTCCTTAAGCCAAGGCTTTTCAAAGATTAAAATCTTATTATCAGAGGAATTACATAGATGGATAAGTTGGCAGTGGAAAAGCCAAAATTCAAAATTTGAAAAAATATTAAGTAATGGAGAGTGAGAATGTGCATGTAAAAAAATATGGGGTCTGTCCAGTTGGTAAATGTCCGTTGATAAGGTGTCCAGTGAAAGGAGATTTACAGATGGAAAAGAAGGGTTTTCGTTGAAAAAGCGTTGAAAAAGTTCAAGGATGAAGTAAACCTAATAGAAAGATGTTTAGTTCAATCGTAGGTGGAAATTGCTCTATCTCGTATATTGAGCTTAAACCATTTCACCATAAGTTCTATCTACTAAAAGTATACTTTTAGTTTCATATTTTTATTTATATATATTTTTTTATATATATATATATATTTTATATATATTTTATATATTTTATTATATATATTTTTATATATATATTTTATATATTTTTTATATATTTTTTATATATATATATTTACATTTTTATTATTATTATCATTAGTAGTAGTAGTAGTAGTAGTAGTAGTAGTAGTAGTAGTAGTAGTAGTAGTATTCTAAGTTCATTCTATATTTTAAATATTTTAAATATTTGATTTGCTGTTTCTAATGTATTGTCATTTTGAACTGGCTGATGGAGTAATATATAGTTGCATAATGAGAGGATATGGTTCTTTTTTTGTTTCATTTTACTTCAGTCGAAGTTCTCAGAAATCAAGAGGGCCCTTCCTGGGGCTAACACTTGATCTCTATATGAGATACATAGATATTCGAATATTCCATTAAAGTTCTCCTTTACCTGTCAAACGTTGAGTGAGTAAAGAAGTTAAGAATATTAATTTTTCTCCCGCCCCCCCCCCCAATTGACCTGTGAACTATGTTATAGTATATCTTTCTTGTAATCTCTTGGTCTTACCGGATTCCAGAACAAGAATTCATCTAGTCTGGTGGAGTATCCAGCTAATTGCTGTTACTTGAGGTAACGTTACTTGTAGAAGGTGCACCATTCCTCGTAGGAGCCAGTGTGCAGCTGTGTCGAAGGGATCTTATTTTGGGCTACGAATACTAAATTATTTTGAATATTTGGTTAGGGTTTAATTGTGTAGGTTGACGTATCTTCATGTCAGGTTGTCCTGACAAACCCTTGTACAGAGAGTGCGAAGACACTCGAGGATAGTGTCTAGTAGGTAATTCAAACTCTCCAGTAGGTAATTCAAACTCTTTTTTTTTAATTTTCTTGTTTCTGTTTTCGTTAGGATAGGGACGGGGCATTCTTCCAATTGTCAGACTATCACCTGTTATTTAGAGGCTCCAACCGGGTGCTCTTTTAAGGCATTTGGCTGTTCGTGTATGTGTGTGATACTAAGTACTAATTTTTTTACTTGTATGTTTCAGACAACTGAATTGTGCTCGTGTTTCCATTCATAAGAATCTGTTCCTTACGTACATCCTGAACGGAATTGTGTGGATCGTCGAGTACAAAGCCATTGCCACGGAAGGACATGTCCTGATAGAAAACCCAGTAAGATCTTCCTAATTGTTTTTAACATTTCAATTTCCGGTACTTATGCAGTTTACGGACCGAAAACTGAAATAATAACGTTATAATTTTGAAACCCATTCTTACCATGAGGGGTGGGGGGTTGTTTAACTATTCTGTACATTCGCCTAACAATTTAATAACCAAAAGATACCATAAAAATTGAATTTAACTTGAAAAAACTATCT